>CAIGRO010311691.1:0-15650 GCA_903798355.1 Fraxinus baroniana | reverse complement strand
CGACCCTATGTCACAAAATGGCCCAACATGGAGGCCCAAGGTCGGGCCCAATTGGTCGGGCTCGGGCCTATCGATATTTTTCCGTATCAAATCCCTATGTACATGGATAGATTTACAGGGGCCTTACAAGCCCCTCACGTGGGACCGGGCTCCACATGTATCAAAAAAAATAAAATTGTGCCGATCCTACTATTTGTATTGTATGTAAAATTTCTGTACCACAAGCATCATTCATTAATAATAATGGATTATTTACGTATTTTACATAGAGATAAAACTAACTCTAATTACAAAAATAAACAATTAATTACTGGATGTTGATTTTTAATCATCTACTAAAACAAACAATTTAAAAGAAAACAAAATTTGAAGTTTGCAATCTCAAATTCGCCATTGTTAATTTTATACATCACCAAACTATATTTCGTGATAAATAAAATAAATTTCCCATCTGTATTTTTATAAAGAATGCAATTGGATAAAACTGAAGTACAAACCTTAAATATTAATTAAGATCTACTACACTGTTTTTTTTTTATTAGGACTGTGTAATTTGTACGTTCATAGTGTACATTAATGTTGTTATTGCGTGAATTACAGAAATCTCTATCACTGATTGTTTTAAATGTTGTTGAAATTAATGACAAAAATGTGTGTTACCCCACACACGATCAAAAAACAGTCAACATTAATGCAATTGTAGCAGAATTGTTTTTAGTTATCATGTCCTAACTTCAATCACAAAAATGTTCCCATAATGATCAAACATCAAAATAGAATTTAAACTAAAAATAAACAATTAATTAATCAAAAAACTAATAAGATTTTTTTTTGTTTTGTAATCCCAACAATAAAAAATTTAACCTATAACCTATCATGGTTTGTTGACAAAAATACAAGATAGTATGGATGATAATTTGGGTAAAATCCTAAATCTGGAATCTTTTTGCTCTCTCTTCATCGGAAAAAGTTATTTAAACAGGATCAGTGACGGGGGAATACAGGTGCATGTGTCGCACTTGTTTGGGTAGTTTTTAAATTTTTTTTGAATTGTCTAATCAATTAATAACACGTGTCCTATCTGTTTTTAAATCTGTCACTGACCCTGTTTTTGTAGCAACTCTTTCTCGTCTTCTAATTCACCTAATCTTGAAGAATTCATTTTACTTTGTAATGGCCAATTTAAAAAACCTACAATGGCTATGTAAAATCCGCCATCGAGGTGCCAAGGTGCTAGGTGCATTATGTCCCTACTATCAAATTTCGAACATGCATAACATTCGATTCACAATTTTGGATTGCAATCCATTTTTTGCATTGACCTTCAAGTTTAATTATCTTTCCTTTGTAGTAGAGATGGCAACGGGTGGATTCGATAGCGGGGACCCCCCCGCCCCGCCATTCCCTCACCTCGTTGAGCCACCTCACCTTAGACGGGGCGGGGCGGGGCACGGGCTTGACCTGTTTAATTTAATTTTTATTTTTTTTTCAAATTTTCAGTTAACTAATTTTTTTTTTTAAAATTCGTAGTTAGTTATTTGTTTATTTTTCACGGGACAGGTTCAGGCTGGGCACCTCCACCCCGCCCCACCAACCAGTCGGGCAGGTTTTCTTTGCCCCATTTGGGGCAGTGCGGGATTTTTTTTGCCATCACTATTTTGTAGAGATCTTTGTACCAAATTTTATTCACCAATTTCCTTAAATGCTCCGGAAGTTCCTTTTTTGCCACATTTGGTAATTTTATACTCAAACTTCCTTCCTTAGGCATCAGTCGTATTCAAATTGAAGATTTCTCCCACGAAAATAATGTATACACTAATTATAAGTAGAAATTCGTTCAAATAATCAAATATTAAATCAATTTAAGATGCTAGATAATAAGTGGATAATAATTTTGAGTATGTGATGAAATTCGCATTCTTTCGCAAGAACATCACAATTTAATTGAATGAGAGAGAGGTCATCCATTTACTCATTATTACAAGGAAAAATTAGACACGCACCTATTCTCGACAACTAGATGGTAAATATGTCTTGAATATTCTAACCGACCATAGGATTCTATTTATGACCGTACAAATAATTTTGTTGTCCAAAAAAGCGTAGCACTGGTTTCTGCTACACAAAAATATCTTCATCTCATCTTCAGAACTATCTCCTATTCTTTGTTCCTCCGTTCTCTCTGGTAAAAGAAAACATTCACAAAGCTCTATGAACTTACACGGCAACTTTAGGGAGCTGTACGAGCTTTGGTTAGTATCAAAACCCTCTTTTACAAAATCCCATACTCTCTCTCTCTCTCTCTCTCTCTGTATATAGACACACTAAATTACTAATGGTGGCTTGACTTGGGAATGGATAAGCATCAAGTTGTAAATCAAGCTTAAGATAATTGGCTGGACAATACAAATTTCTTGGTAGTTTGTCTTATATCTCAATAAATATTGTTAGATTAAAGTATTACAGTTTGGAAACTCGTATACAATTGCGTGTAGTTTTTTGCATGAGTTGGAACTTGGAAAATCTGCGTGTCTGAGAGTGACCGAAGCCAATGGCCATCGACACAATTTGCCTTAAATTAGCTTATCTGTTTTTCTCTGTTAAGTTAGTCAACTATTTGATCTTTCTTTTCAAATTGTGGTTTCTTATATGTAGAGATTTTGATTGTTTTGGTAATAAAATATCTCATGATTTTTAAAATCTTGCTTTTTTCATCTGTATATCACAGGTTTGATTGAATTTATAGCAATCAAAGAAAGATCAAGAGTTTGCTCTTTCCCTTTCAAGATCCTAGAAAGATTCATAGAATGACTAGATTTTGTTTTTAAGTGATTAAAGAAAGGCCCTTTCTACACGGGCATTCTGTTGTTTGGTTTGACTACTTCTTTCTCATTTTTCCTGTGTGCAGAAATAACCACTGTTTTTTTTTTCAGCCTTTGCTATTCCTTTTTGTTATTTCCTCCTCTTCGACATTTCTGCAACTAGGAAACTATGAGGTTTGAAATGGTTCCATCTATTGTAGAATGTCCACTCCACGTTGTCCCCCAATCCTTTGGTTTTTCACTATCATCGTCCCTTTTTACCTCGTCTTCTTCGACGAGAAATCACAAAAGGGACCAAAAAGTCCGTCGAGTTGTCGTTTCTAATCCGTTTTCATCTGAAAACATGCGACACTCTCAAACTTTCAACAAGACTCTTTCCCGAGGGAATACTGTTAAACGATCTTGTTGTTCAAACTTGGGTTATATTTTTTATGAAGAGTCATCCAATCATGTAGAAGGATTGACTGAAAAATTTAACCTATTGGAAGGGGAAGAGAGTGAAGGAGATAGGAGTCACAGGCTACATTATGAAATATCTGAAATTAGTCCTTCTACCAGTAAATTTGCAATGACTAAAAATTCGTTCTTGCAATCGGAATTTGATTTCACGGAACTGATGAAGCTCGAGATTAGACCAGAGGCCCCGGATTGGCCAGAACGTAAGGCTGTTATGTGGGCGACGCTTGAACATAAGGCTAAGAGCTATGATCTTCCTCTTTCTCTAAGGATGGTAAAGAAGAAACTACAATTGGAAAAGGCCTTTACACATTCTCAAGATTCAGTTTGTTGCTCGATGAAAAAAGCATTTGCTTCAATGGTTTTCATTATAGTCGAGCTTCAAAGTTATGCATTACAGATGAGAGAAGCGTTGGGCTGTGAAGATCTAGAGATTATTATAGCTAAAGTACAGAAGGAAATGCATTCGTCATTTGTTTGGCTTTTTCAGCAAGTGTTTTCAAGAACTCCGGCATTGATGATATATGTGATGATCCTTTTAGCAAATTTTAGCGTATATTCTGCGTGCCACAACGTTTTTATCACAGAAGTCTCCTTACAAGGACCATCATCTGTAGAATCAACTTTGGTTTTAGACAGTGGAGTTTCAGGGAGCATGGGTGAGAACGAGCAAAAGAGCAATCCATCAAATGTGAGTCAACAGCTAGAAGTTCTTCACGAAGAACATTTGCAGGTAGGTGATGAAGTTTTGAGAAGTGTGGAGGAGTTGAATTTGTGGAACTCAGTGGTGGAAGAAGCAACAAAGATTCAAGCAGGTTTGAGAAGTGTGATTCTTGATCGTGAGATGATGCAACAGTTTGTTTCCCCGGTATCTGTTGAGCTAGAACCCGATGACTACGAGGATTATCATAGGACTGATCTACTATACCAGATTGCCTTGTCTCAGGAGCCTAATAACCCACTTTTACTCTGCAATTATGCACAGTTTCTGCATCTTGTTACCCGCGATTATGATAGGTAATATTCTCGAATTTTCATGCTGTTTTCTTATAAATATCATGGTTTATCAATTGTAAGAACTTTTACAGACGTTAAGGTTATCATTAGATGGGAGCAAAACCAGACTTTGAATATGACAGATAATTGGCAATGTAAATGAGCTTATATATGAAAATCAACTAAATGGTTCATGATGATTTAAAGGGAGGATTAGGGAATTCCTATTATTAGCAGCTTTCTTTGGACCTCCCGGAAAAGTATGAAATGAAAACGACTAGATGGTATGATCCCCGCCGTCACCCCTAGAATGAAAGGGGAAATCTCGTACATATTTATGGTTTTTTATTTGAGTTGCAACTTGATCTTAGTAGCCAAGCAATGGATGCAATTGAAATATGTTTATCTCAACTTCTCATATATACTTAGTTGCTGACACTAACAGGGCAGAGCAGTGCTTCAAGCAGGCGGTACAAGTGGAACCACCAGATGCAGAATCCTTGAGCCAGTATGCTACCTTTCTATGGAAAGTTAGGCAGGACTTTTGGGCAGCAGAAGAAAGATATTTACAAGCCCTGGCTGTCGAACCTGACAATTCTCACTATGCTTCTAAATATGCCAATTTCTTATGGAACACTGGCGGGGATGAGACATGTTTTCCCCTCGACAATTCCCAACCGAGTAGCTCAACCTCGAACTTCTAGCGAAACTGTAAACTGGTATGATCATAGAACAAAAATCTGGTACCCAACTCTCAGGAGATTAGTGGAACTTCTTACCTAACCTTGCCAGGTTCAGAATAATAAATTTATATAAGAAGCATAATTATGAATAATTATATGGAGTTGTCATAGGTTTAAAAATGGAGGGAGGTTTAGTGGTAGCTCTCATGTAGAGATCATAGCCGGGTAAATTTCATTCATGGTAAGTATACTTTCACTCTAGTGCAACGAGGTAATTGTACTTCAATTTTATCAAATTGAGTAAATATATTAAGTTGATTTCAGTCAGGTAACTCTTATCACAATTAATAAATTGATTAGTTGAATTTCTTTCGCTGAAATTGCACATACTCCACACTAGTAACTAAAGGCCACGTGATGATAATCATTTATTGACTACTTACTTTGATTGAAATCAAATTAAAGTTTAATTACTCAATTGAACAAAATTGAAGCTCAATTGTCTTAGTATTATGCTCCAAGTACAGGAGCTAAATTACCAGGGGGTTCATATTTAAGGTACATTCTTTACCTCAATTCAAAAGTAAGATAAATAATATGAAAATTCAAAAATCAGGTATCAATTTANAAAATCAGGTTTTTTATTTATTTTTATTAAATAAAGATAATAAAGTCACATTTTTATGATTAATGGTCACATATCCATAATTACAAGTCACGAATTTATTTACTAGTCACATATCGTCAAATTTTCTTATTACAGATTATTTCGAGGTCATAGATCAATAAATTTGTACGTCAAAGGTTATTTCGGGGTCACAGATTTTTAAATTAGTTGGTCACAAATTATTTTTAAGTCACGTATTATTAAACATTTAGGTCACAGTTGAGTAATTGGTCACAGATATTACCAAACACTTGATCACAGATTACCAAACATTTGATCACAGACTACCGCCGTCGCCACCAATACTTGGTCACAGGTCATAGATAGACCAACACAAACTAACCAGCCACANCACATTTTTGTGATTAATGGTCACATACTCATAATTATAAGTCACGCATATATCGTCAAATTTTTTGATTACAGATTATTTCGACGTCACAGATCAATAAATTTGTACGTCAAAGGTTATTTCGGGGTCACAGATTTTTAAATTAGTTGGTCACAAATTATTTTTAAGTCACGTATTATTAAACATTTAGGTCATAGTTGAGTAATTGGTCACATATATTACCAAACACTTGATCACAGATTACCAAACATTTGATCACAGACTACCGCTGTCGCCACCAATACTTGGTCACAGGTCATAGATAGACCAACACAAACTAACCAGCCACAGAACATACGATATGACGAAAACTGAACCCCAACAACAACATATCTCCCGCCACCACCAACAACCAACCACCAACAATAGATCCGCCACCAACAACAGTAAACATAAATAGCCCAACACCAATCCGCCACCCCACAGATCCGTCAATAGCAAACAACAACAGTCAATCCGCCACACTCACGACGTTGAAGCAACACACCCACCACCCTAGCAGCGGCTACCAGTCACAGCCTAAAAAGCAAGAAAAACACATTGAACCGTGGCAAGGTGGCCACCAGCAACTGCTGGTCACAACAGTCGCGACTGCTGCTGTGGGAGGCAACAGCTCGTGAAAGGCTGCAGCCAACAGTCCGATTGCTGCTCCAATAGATAATGCCGTCGGACTCGGTGGAGGGGAGGGGAGGGGAAGGTGGAGGTGGAGGGGTGAAATGGCAGAGAAGAGACGGAAGAGAGTGGGGAGGAGAGAGAGAGAGAGATGAGGGGGTAGAAAGTGAAAAATTAGGGTTATAATTTTTATATATCACCTGATTTTTGAAAAATAAAATTTGGTCCCTGATTTTTGAATTTTAAATTTCAAATTCCTGGAATTATGTAATTTCTACATGCCAAGCCACTCACAATGGCGGCCCCACATGTTAAAAATAAAAAGAAAAAAAATACCCCCCTCCTCTACCGTCAGGGGCTGGCAGGCCCTTGACATTAATCCCCCCCACCCCGCGGGTACTTGTAGCAGGGCTGTCTATCTAATTACACTCGAGTACAAGTATAATTACGGTGAATAAAATTTACACGATCATAGCAAGGGGCTAGAGCAGAATTCCTACAGCCTGAATTTAGTAAAACTGCACGGTCTGTGTAGCTAAAACGTACATATATAAAATCTGGTTATGTAGCTAGAATTGAGAATCGAACTCGACGGGACCAGAATTTTTCGTTAATATTTTGGTGTTCTCATATCTGTTATGTAAATTATCACGGCAGAGTAAAATCATTACGTTAAGCACATGAGAACCTCCGTATCCATGCTGACATCTAGAGTCTCCTAGCCAATATCAAAGAATAGATGTATAAAATTGAAACTATCTGTTAATAATGAGATAATCGACATAAACCTACACGAACATGTTAAGAATTTTGTTTCTCACTGAACGATTTAATGTTACAAAACCTTAAACTTGATAAGAATGGGAACGAGCAAACTAAAAGAGTGGAAACTAGCGAAATAAAAGGCTTCAAAAACTACACTATCACCAAAACCAGCTACTGTGGCTATCCAAGGCTTTGACCGAAGTTGACACCAATGGCATTCTCCCGTACTCAGCCGCAAACAAGTTAACACAGTGGCTCCTCTTTTCAGTGTGACCTCCCAAGCTACTAATTCCAGTCGAACCAATCTCAAATATTTTACCTACATCACCACATCCGTTAAGGTACAATTAAGTTGAGTAAGTGCAACTCAATGGAGGTATGTCTAAATATATAGTCCACAGCCCATTGTTAACATAGGAAGTTGGTCCTCAACCTTGCACTATATTTCCAGAATCAATCCCCAAGGACAGAAAGACCATCAAAATCTTCGTTAGATCGTCACATAATCCCCATGAAAACATGCATCAAAATTTGAACATATGTCTAAGTCGAGAAACAAAACCTTGCTTCATAAAGTTGGATATGAGAGGATCAGATTATGATTTAATAAAGTTTTGATGGTTCTGTCTTTAGGGGACTGATTTCAAAGTATAATAAAAGGTCGATAATAAACTTACACTATTTTATTAGGTTGGCAAGCAACTTGCTAATCGGGTAAAAGGTTTTCTAAAGATCTCTCTTAGATATCTATAATTTATTCTAACGGAGCACAGGTGGATCAAACAATTTTTAACGACATACGACAGGAGCTAGAGTGAATGCATTGCAGCAGACTCCAAAAAAGTAACAAAATTGATGAGCCCTCACTCTTCATTTTATTATTAAAACCATACTAAGATTTATTGGCAATATTTTGAGGATCGGGAAAACTAGACTTCTCAAGAGTCCTTCAAACATTGACATAGGAAGAAGGCAAGATGTTACTCTAGGAACTAATCTGATTTAACAGATCACATGCGGAAGCAGGAATCACCGAATACTTTAGGAGCAAAAACCGAGAAAAAGTTATTTGAAAGCAGCATTAATGAACATAAAAAAAAACTAATTTAATAAACATAAGGTTGAACCACCATTTCATAAGACTGAAATTATCCTAAAGCCATAAATTAGGAGCTTCAGCATTTTGTGCTGCTCTTAAGCTCAATAATCTTGAGCATTCCCATCACACAGCTAAGATCATTTTCTCTCTTCATATCGTTGGAAATTGAATTCTTGAGGTTTTGGGAAAATAGTGAGTTCCCCCTAACATTTGAAGAAAGCAAAAGTCCTCCTACACTAGTAAATAATAGTTAGATTTCCACTGGAGACTAATTTTATTAATAGAAAACCAAAAAATGCCACCAGAAGCTCATACATTAACTATTTTTGCATTTTTCTTATGAAGAACGGTTTACTGGGCTAGTTAGAATCTGAACACTGGCTAATTTAGAACTTGAATGACATATTGAAAACAAGAAGCGAAACATTTCTCAATATTCAACAGGAAGAAACAGAAGAGTTGCAAGGAAGCTTTATATTCATTTATTGTGTGAATATAGACATGAAAGTTCGATTTTGATTCTTATACTATAGAACAGTAATGACTTTTTGTTTTTGTTTTCATATGTGTTGAAAGGAAAATTAGTAATAGTGGGGAGATTTACATTATTACCCTTGTTTGGGTTGGGGAAAATGAGTTTTGAAATAGTTATTTTTTGGAGAACGTGTTAAAAAATAAAGGAAAATTTTCTGTTAAGTGTAGTATTATTTTATGGGAGATGTGTGGTTGAAAAATGAATTTGAAAAAATGAGTTCTTGAAAAATGGAGGCCAAACATAGGGTTAACAAATTGAGATATGAGGTGTGTGTGTTAATTATTTGGTCAGTATCAAGGGTACTTGCTTTTGAACCAAACGAAGGAGTATTTTCAATTTTATCAGACCTCAGGAGGTGTTTGAGCTATTTATTCATCATACAATGCTCTGAAGAGCCTCCTCATACTTCTTTTTCCCAAGAGATACGGATTATTAGATGATAAAAATCTCATTAAAGATATCATCTTCTAGCAAATTGGTGATAATACAAGCTCAACTTCTTCAAAAATCCAAATCCTATACGAGCAAAGTTCAAAGAAAGAAATCTATCTTCCAGCCACACCACTTCAAGTAAGTCCATAGCCTTCACAAACAGATTCCTATTACTTCTTAGCATCTTACTCTTCTTCTTGTCACTCATCTGCAATAATTGTTTTTGTCCTAGAGATATATGGTTTGCTAATTATTCCAGAGACTTGAATCATGCAATTTCTGTACAAAAAAGTGTTTTCTTAACCCCTTCCACATACCCCCATTGCATTTCACTTGAAGGATATAAAACAAGAACAAAAGCATGAATCCACACTCAAAAGAAGAATAATAGGCTAGTTAACAGAGCAAAGAACAATAAACGTCCATTTATAGAAGTAGAATAGCATTATAGGAAAACTAAAAAATGTAAAACTGAAAAGAAGGCCGAGCCCATAAATCATTACCTTTTACCCAAATGGGAGGAGCACCAGTTGCATTTGCAACGAGGAAAGACATTGCAATATCTTCACAATTCCTAGTAATTTCATCAAAATAAGGTATCAGTTTTGGACATTAATGAAAGGAAGTGAGAAAGTGGAAACTAATAAATGAATAGAAAGCTAATAAAAGAATCGCTTGTATGACAAGAACCTGTTCTTGGTTACATATTCTCTTATGGACGATGGCATGCTATGTGTGTACAAATTCAGGTACTTTTTGTGAAAGAAGGCAGCTTTAGAGAGAACCATACTGTATGTACCTGTCCACCAAACAGACCACCATCCCCGGTACACATAGTTATCCTGATTGCCTTTCTGCGACAAGAATTTCTAGGTAAAAATTTAAAGTTGGAAAATTTAATTCTACAATATGACTATTCTAGCAAAAGTGCCCATTGAAACAGATGATCATCAAGTCAAGCAGTATTCTAGTGAGACAGCTATAAAAAACGTCTCCATAGCAGCACTCGAGCATAATAAAGCGCAGTAATCACATATTAGACCTCATTCAAACCATAACATGATACAAAGTTCTATAATCTAAGAATTATTGCCTTAGAACTCAAGAATTAATGATGGCACAAAATAAGCAAAGGTAAAACAACATATGATAAAGGTTCATATTCTACACGTGGGCCATTGAAAGGCCCGATTTGATATTAAATGGACATCAACCTGAATCAATAATACCAATCATAATATAAAAAATGAAGCAAATGCACTAGAGTTTTATTACGACACATGAAAAATGGTTCACTAGGATATAAGTTTATCACAGTACCAGAAAAACACTCTCTTTCTCATTAATGGGAAATATGGAACCAATAATTATCTACAGTAGCATCAACAAATGACATAGTTTTTTAATTTAATTGGACAACATTTATATTGAATAAATTACTCAAGATACTTGAACAGCTCATAGCACATACCGATCTATCATCCCAATGGAGTCGTGGTACAAATCCAACCATTGTGTCTGGTGCTGTTTGCCAGACACTGAAAGCAAGTTCTACTGAAGTGCAAGGAAATATAACATCGTCATCAATTGAAAAGACTGCTTCCGTCTTGAAATCCTTGATTCCTTTAAATCTGTTGTTCAAACTGTCTTCCTTATTGATATCAAATATCAATTCAATTTTTCGACCATCTTTAGAATCAGACTGTATAACATGGTTAAGGAATTTAACAAGAGAATCTGAAGGAGGGTCAGGCTCACTCCACACAATGTGTATTGAACCAATCCCTGGACATGATGCATAATGGGATATGGACTGCTTCAGAAGATCATTTCGTTTCCACGTATTAATCAACAAGGCATACTTTTTCCTGTACAACACATGAAATTAGTGCAAGATTCAAATTGCTTAAGATTTTTTATTTTCCTTTCCAAAAAGTCTACACAATTTTAATAGGAGAACTAATATTAGTTTCTAATATTAGTTTAACATTTAGATTCTTTTTCGAAAGACAATGTTCAAAGGATCATTCTCTTCCCAGGGATAGTTACCAAAATTTCAATACATGCAAGCTCTACCAAATGCTTAAAGAAGTTAAAATTCAATGAACTAAAGAGTCCATCTCATGATGTTGAACTAAATAATGGAACACCTCATTGCCTGAGGCAAAAAACTGCCAAGACAGATATGTAATGAACTCCCAAGGTATAGAACCTAAAATATAAATGTCTGTTTCAGAAGTCTATGTAAGAGGCATACAAAAGGAAGTGATCTGCCTCATATTTGACAGAAATCCTGCCCCAGTCATGCAAATATCAGGAACTGCAAATGAAAAGCCACTGCATGACCGACATTCAGCAACAGTATTTAGCTTCCCCGCCACCCCCACCTCCAACCCAACAATAAAAAAAAGAAAAGGAGGAACGTATAGAAACAGAGTCTCCTAATTGGGCAACTATCCTTAAATTTGTCTCGGTTATACGATCAAGGCTGCCATTATACTTACTACCAATACACATTGCCAACTTTTGAAGGGTGACAATCATTAGTTATTGCCTTTGTGCTAATTCAAAAGATGTAAAAAACCAGGAATAATACTAGAATTACTAAAAGGAAATCGAATAACACTACTTTGAGAAGCAAAGAATGTAAAAATAGGACAAAAAATTAGACAGGAGGCAAGCCGACTATCTTTATCGAAATAATGACCACGTTCACATTTTTAGCATCAATTCATTACCCCCAACTGCAAATCTCTGGTATTTCGTTACATACTTACACTTCCACTTTTCTGGTGATATTGAAAGTAGTAAAAAAAATAATAAAAAAAGAAACTTAGAAAACTAAAATCTAATTAACGCTACAATTTAAATTACGTAATTTATAATAGGTGTATAACAATCATGAAAATGATTAAGTATTATTAATTGTGTACGGACAAAAAAGGTAACCCAAAAATTAAATAACTTATTTAATAACTAATTACCATAAATGTAAACCACTTAACGAACGCTTCTGTAAATGACGTAATTAACGCGATTAAATATATTATAATACCGACCTGGGAGGAAAGGATCGATAGAGGGAAGCATCATCGTGTTTCCATCCCTTAAACGATGGCGTACGACCGACGAGCGCGATTAGAGTGAATACAACAACACAGGCGAGCAATAACTTGATCTTCACAGATCCAACAGCCGAGATCGCACCCTGCCTTATAGTCCGACGGCTGAAAAGACTCGTCCTCATCATTATCCTTTGAGCTACTGGTATCCGTACGTAATATTACTGAGTAAGAGTAACGTGACGATCCGAGTCGACTCAGTCCGAGGTTCCATAAACGACGATTTGCCAGTTAGATTAACTCGGGGCGGGGAGAGTTAAGGAGAATATCGGAAAGAAGAGTGAGAAGTGATGGGTGGCTCGTGATCTCGGTACCGTCAAATCAACGGAGAATATATGCATTGACTGGTATATGATTTTCGGGCAATTATGATTATACAGAATGTGTTCGAATTATGATAGTTACCGGAAATGAGAATTTTTTTTTAAAAAAAAAGTGATTATTTTTACGTCACAAGTGATTATTTTAAGTAATGGTCACAATAAATAATAAAAAAAAAGTAATGGTCACAATAAGCCAGTCGTTAAAATATCTTTACTACGCTTTTCAGATTGATAAATGACTAATCTGTTAAAATAAGCTCTTATGTATAATTATTTATTATTAAAACAAAAATTACATTCCGACCATGCAACAATTTATAGGACTTAAATAAAATAGGCAAAATGCAAAGTCGAGGATTATGACAATTTTAGGTTCGTTTGTTATCAAATTTTTTTTTTCGTAAATATATTTTATTTTGAATTTTGAATAACGCATATATGTTTTAAGATTTATGACAATTTTATAGACACACCCTTAGTGATAATTCTACGGCTCACGATCAAAAATACTTTACAGTTTTCAAATTATGTGAACTTTCCTTATTTAAATTGGAAAATGATAGCTGCTTTGTACCTCAACTCAATGATCGGAGCACAACTTGGCACCCCCTATTGGAGGGAGGGGGTTGCTTTTATGAGAATTTTCCAAGGCTAAAGCCTTGTACCCCGGTCATTGAGTCGGGGCACAAGGTTTTAGCCTTGGAAAATTCTCATATTTTATATTTTAAATGATGTATATCTCTATTTACTAAATTTTTTTCGTGTTGGACCAAATAATTAAGGGTGACCAAAAACACTGCCAACCCACCAAATGTGTCAAAATCATGATTTTGAAACCATTGGCTTAAATCCATGTGATTTAGAATTCGACCGTTTCAAATTAAAAACCAAATTAAATCTTTTGAAAAGATTCGATTTAGATTTCGAAAGTTAATAACTACTTCAAACCAAATCGAACTATTTAGCCAAATTTTGTAAAAATAAAAAATAAAAAAAAAATCATTTTATCCAAGATATATGATCTATTCGATCAAATAAATTTACTAGGTATTTATTTATAATAATTTGCTTATCTAAGGAATGAAACTACAAACTTAGCACCTGTTTGGTGGCTATTCTTTCTTTAAAAAAAAAAAAGGAGAGTTTGAAAAAAAGTAGGAGAAATATTTGTGGTTAAAATGAGTATGTAGAAAAAAGAGTTATAAAAGTATGAGAATCAAACAGGGGACTTACATTTTATGGTTGAACTTGCATTAATTTATTAGTTTAAGCTTATGTTGAGACAAATGTATCAATATTGAACATTTATATTTAAGTATTATAGGAAAATTTCATATCAAAATATTTAATTTAATTTTTTTTTTTTTATGTTTTTTGAAAGATTGCTTTTAATTTTTTTTTTCCAAACCATTTAAAATGATTAGGTCTGAAAACAATTCAAAAACCATCCAAATCAAAATGTATTCAACCATATAAAATTATAAATAATAGTGGTTTAATAAATTTTCCTTGAGAACTTTCTTGTGGCTTCTTTAATAATGAAGAAAACGTTATTAGAACAAATCGTCCAGTTTTTTGTGCAAAAAATCCATACGTTGCATTTTTTGCATTTTCTTCTTTATTTTGACATTTCATTGAGGAAATCATCATTTTTATCTAATTTTTCAATGAAGAACTATAAAATGACAAATATGCCTTCTAGTTTAAAAAAACAAACAGAAAAGGAAAATAAAGAATTAATTGTAATCATAGTCTCAAAATTTTCAAAAAATTACCAATGGTCCCAAATAAATAATTAAAAATCAAAACTAAAAAAAAAAAAAAATCATCTTCTTCCTCGTTTCTCCACCTCCTCTTCCCACCACTGTTGTCGGAACTTTTTTGAAGCACAAGATCCACATTTCCCTAGAACATTCTTTTTCGTTCTTCTCTTCAAGCAAATATAAAATCTTTTTCCACCCCAATTTCTTTTCACCCACATACCCACATTTTCTCTTCATTTTCTTGCCACCATTTTCCTTAAATCTACTGCCCATTTTCACCCTCAAGTTCTTTAAAACCTGAAGATTGATCAATCTCTTCATTCTGAGATTCATTTCCATTTTCTTAAAGGGCATTCTGGGAAACACTAAATTTTGGATGTGTAAATATTCACTAAAAACTTTGAAAATCTTGGTTTTGATTAGAGTTTTTGTTGGAAGTTGGCAAGTAATGATATCACCGTGAATTAATTTGAGTAGAATAACGTCGTGAAAAATGAATTTACGAAAAATGATTGAGGCAATAGTTCGACTCTTTCTCTTTAAGACGATAATGCCCCGCACTGGTGTTGACGGTATTCCAGCACTCGTCTTCGAAGTACAATGACATCGACTTGTAATAGTAGCACTACAAATCACAAGTCCCGACGAATCTACTTGCATTTTGATCTCTCTATAATTTGGAGGACTAAAATATACGAAAATATTTTTCGAGACTAGATTGCAAAATATGAATATGCAGGGACGAAGGAATAATTTTTGGAAAAAGAGTAAAGTCGGAATTGATTTTGGAGTGAATGAAATCGGGGGTATAGGAGGTTATTTATAGAAGTTGAAAGGTTATGTTCAAAAGACACAACAGTCGAAAAGTTGTCTTCAATAGACACAAACCTTTTAGACGGGAACTGCCATCCGTCAATCATTAACCGTCATTCTATTTTCTTGCATGCATGAATGCATGTCAGAACATTTTAATCAGAATAGAAT
>CAIGRO010311684.1:0-10364 GCA_903798355.1 Fraxinus baroniana | reverse complement strand
TCAAAATTATTCTTAGCAACAAATCTTTGCTCTCGGTATCTTTGATTAATTTGGTGCTTACTCTTATGAACCAACAAAATACCGATGGTTTGATGCAGAATGCGTTTGATTAATCATATGGGTTTGGCTTGGCTCATATGAAATTAGCAGCATCAAATGTAAGAATTCCCAAGCTTTCGTATAATTTCCTTCGGATTGAGTTGATAGCGAGCAAACAGTAATCAAATGTAAAGGTCATTTAATTTTGAGTGACAAGCAATAATCAGATGCAAATGTTAGTAATTAAAGGTAAATGCTAGTGATTTCATCTGTCGTGTAGGATTTTTTTACTACGAACGTGATTTAGATAGATGATAAGTGGGTAACATTATGTAAAAGTGAGTGAGCAACCAATAGCCTTTAATTTTTGAATAAGTAGCCAAAAATAGATATTGTTGATTAACCGTTTAATTAACTCGATACTTAATCCCTGTTTGGTTTGAATTTAAAATCAAAATAAAATTTTAAGTTAAAATCAATAATTAATTTTAATTATATACGTTAATAGAATTCATAATTTTTCAATTCCATGTTTTATCAACTTTTATCAAAATTTATTAAAAAATTAATTTTAATCTATACCAATCAAGGTCTAAATTTCTTGCTTTGTAGTGATGTCAGCTCATGATTTAAAAGAACCCGACATTATTATTAAAGAAATCTATTCACAACTATCAAGATGAAATTAGGACATAAAAGATGAAGTTAAACACTACATAGACTAGCAAATTTCTCACGAATTCAAAGACACTCCTTTACTTTTCGGGAGTTCAAATTGTAATTATAATTCATTTGACAACCCTCGAGACGATTAAATGAAAAAAACTCTTTTGGTTGACAAAAAGGCATAATAATGACTTTTATATGTATAACGTGATTATTATTTAATTGGGTGGTTATTGACATGACCTGTCCCTATTAAAATTTCACATTACTTGGGAAACTATAAATGATCCACTTAACAAGGCGAGGGCAATCTTCCCCTACTAAGTTGATTTTATTAGGTAGAGTTAAGTCTAATATTCCTAAAATGGTATCAGAGTTAGGCCTAATTACGCAATGTTGGGTGTCACCCAATATCGATTTGTTTACAATTGTTTGGCATGGTCCATACTATGCGTGATGGGACGTACTAGAATCCCACATTATTTGAAAAAATATAAATGATCAACTTAATAAGGTGAGGACAATCCTCCCTTAATAAGCCGATTTTATTAAATGGAGTTAGGTCCAATATTCATAACAGTCCCCAAGTAAATTTAAGGAGTAATCCTCATATTTAGCTATGAAGGAATTAAAATTTCCCGCCTACATGGTATTTATGTAACATTAAATAATAGGTAAAATTAAATATCTCATTTAATTCCATGTAGCATCTTCTAGATTGAAGTTATAATCCTAATAAAAAATGTATCGTAATGAATTTACATTCACATTATGTGACTTGACGTGGTAATAAATGCTAACTAGGTTTAGAACCACCATAAAAATTAATTGGACTTAATTAAAAAATCAACAAATTTATTATTGTTATTATTAATTTTTTATCTATTTTTTAGTTTATATCATGAGTGAATTGTTTCAAAACTCACTCAACTTATACCTTCGTCACGGACTGCTCACCAAACTTCATTCTGCTTCGCACTACTCACTCAACTTTACCATTTACCTCTCCATCCATCACCATAAAAAAATCTGTTAGTTAGTCGTTGACGTGGCTAACGGAATTCCTAGGTGGCGGACGGTTTTATGACGTGGCAACTAACGGATTGTTGTGTGAATGCCAAAACAGCCAAGTTATCCAATTCACCTTAAACTAATATTAAAACTTAAAATTTTAAAAAAAAAATCAACTTATTTGAAATGCAAGCAAACAACCAATCACACCCCTTCTTCTCCAACAACTACTTGCTACAGTGGTCACCGGGCAAAACCAGAAATTCATCACAGAGCAAATAAAAAAAAAAACCAAAACAGCTTCCCTTCGTTCCCTTCACCTAAAGTGTTCTTCCTCCTCAACAACCTTCACAAAAAACCAAAACCCACCATCCTACATCCACGTCCAAACACAATCTAAAATCATCAAAATTATATTCTACCGAACGACAAATTATAATGGGCAGCCGGATACAATTTAGTGCTAAGTTTTACCCTAACAAATGGCCGACGGAGAGACGAAGAAAGAAAATAATTTCCCCAAATCAGCTTTACATGTTTGCCCAAATGGCTGCCGACGAAGAAAGCATATAATTTGCCCCAAAAAAATGGACACCGGAGAAAGCTTTCCCTGCCCCACCTCCAAATCCGCTGAACTCGCCACATCTTTTTTCCTACCCAACAAATCTTGCACCGTTCTTGGCCTCGACAACATCTCTGCCACTGCACCAGTATTTTTCTCGTGAAACGACATCGCTTCTTCAGTTAACCTTCCCTTCTTGTTCTTCTCGTTGCTTCCTTTCCGATTAATCTTCGGCGATGGAGAAGGGACTCTCAGCTCTCAGGCTCCCTTCTGCCGACAGCTTATGCGATTTCCCATTTTACTTCTTTTTTTTTTTTTTATGGAAACACGATTTTGCTGAATCTACATACAAACGTGTATATAATTTCCCATTTTAACGGCTGTCATCTGCCACCTAGGAATTCCGTTAGCCACNAGGAATTAAAATTTCCCGCCTACATGGTATTTATGTAACATTAAATAATAGGTAAAATTAAATATCTCATTTAATTCCATGTAGCATCTTCTAGATTGAAGTTATAATCCTAATAAAATTACATAGCATTACTTAAATGTAAGGCATTATGTGACTTGACGTGGTAATAAATGCTAACTAGGTTTAGAACCACCATAAAAATTAATTGGACTTAATTAAAAAATCAACAAATTTATTATTGTTATTATTATTTTTTTATCTATT
Organism: Fraxinus baroniana; assembly: GCA_903798355.1. Taxonomy (NCBI): domain Eukaryota; kingdom Viridiplantae; phylum Streptophyta; class Magnoliopsida; order Lamiales; family Oleaceae; genus Fraxinus; species Fraxinus baroniana. The sequence continues at coordinate 7,407 of CAIGRO010311684.1, read as the reverse complement.
TTTTAGTTTATATCATCCTAAATAAACGGACTCTCGGGGAAAGGAAAAAAGAAGTTGGTGAGGATTTTGAGTGACAAATTACCCTTCTTATGGGGCAGAGGACAACTCCTCGAAGAGGGAGAACCATGAATAATCAACAATTTTCCCTGCTCACGACAACTCATTAAAGTTGAAGAGGGAGAGCAACGAATAATCAACAATAGTCGTGAATACATGGCCTATTTGAAGAGGAGAAAGAAATTAAAGGAGGCTACTGAGTTAAGGGCATAGATGATGAAGCTCTAGAAGGATTTGGATGTGAGTCGTCAAGAGAATCCTAAGGCAGTAAAGTTGTAATCATATGTCTAGAGGTTTAAGACAAATGGAGACCCACATGAAAAATATGGACAATGTTGTCTCGAAGCATTAGGACAAAGTCTAGTCTAAGGATGAGCAAGGACTTTTACCCGTACCTTAGCTTCGACTTTATTTTTGAGGACAACCAAGAGTCAATTGATGAGCAACAAGATCCTCCTGCAGATGGTTCTACCTTGGTTAATGGAAATGCTTCACTCTCTCCAAACTGCCAAGTGGTTGAGGCTCCATTTATTGAGTATGAAAAATGCTAGATGTACATCAAAAAGTGTACATCAAGGTCGACATCCCCTCACATGGAGGGGTTCACTCGAATAAAATATTAGAGGGGACCCTTACATCAAAAAGTGTACATCAAGGTCTATATCCCCTCATATGGAGGGGTTTACTCGAATAAAATATTCGAGTGGGCCCTCACCCATGTGAGGGGCATGATGTACACCCCATGGTAGATGTATACCCCGATATACTACTAACAATGCTCAATGAGTATATTGTGTACCCTTACAGCTTAGACTTCATTTATTCTCTTCGAAGATGATCCTTCCATTTTGGCAAATCTTGCGGATCTCAACTGATTTTTTTTAATTATTTTTTTCCTTTTCCCCTATTTGTGCAATATAATTTCATTTCACTTATTAATGTAGTGTGTGTACATTTATTTATTTTATTTTTTTTGCTCACGAATCCTTGTTTCACTGGCTTGCTTAGAATCGAAATTCCCTAAGTTCATTAGCAATTGGAGATTTGCTAGGGTGCCCGGGTTTAGTGCCCGGGCCCCGTGACAGGGCGCATGTGGCGCCCCTGTCACTTCTAGCAATTGGTCCGGTCAAGGCACCAAATGTACCTACTAATTACTAGAGTTAGTAGGTTCATTAGCAATGGCATTTTGTCGTGTCAAGGCACCAATTGCACCTACTTAGAGTTAAAAGGTTCACTGGCAAGTAGTTCGGTAAAGACACCAATTAGATTACATCAAAAAGTGTACATCAAGGTCTATATCCCCTCATATGGAGGGGTTCACTCGAATAAAATATTCGAGTGGGCCCCTCACCCATGTGAGGGGCATGATGTACACCCCATGGTAGATGTATACCCCGATATACTACTAACAATGCTCAGTGAGTATATTGTGTACCCATACAGCTTAGACTTCATTTATTCTCTTCGAAGATGATCCTTCCATTTTGGCAAATCTTGCGGATCTCAACTGATTTTTTTTTATTATTTTTTTCCTTTTCCCCTATTTGTGCAATATAATTTCATTTCACTTATTAATGTAGTGTGTGTGTGTTTTTTTTCTCATGAATCCTTGTTTCACTTGCTTGCTTAGAATCAAAATTCCCTATGTTCATTGGCAATTGGTCCGGTCAAGGCACCAAATGTACCTACTAATTACTAGAGTTAGTAGGTTCATTAGCAATGGCATTTTGTCGTGTCAAGGCACCAATTGCACCTACTTAGAGTTAAAAGGTTCACTGGCAAATAGTTCGGTAAAGACACCAATTAGACCTACTTATTAATAGAGTTAGGATGTTCATAGGCAATTGGCCAGATCATTGAACTAATTGCACCTACTTATTAGTAATGTTCGGTGATTTGATCAATTTGCGAGTAGATGTTGGCGGTCCAAAAGAAATAAAGCTTCACTAAGATTCGTGAACCGATTGCATTTAGAGACTATACCGCGGAGTGTTCTTCGCCTTGATTGAACTAATAAAGGTAACTTTTCATCGTATGTCCCATTCTAAAGCTTTCTGGTAGTACCTCCACTGATGTTTCTGTGTTCCAAGTGTGTTTCAACTTTCAAGGATTCCCCTTCTACACCTACAAGCTTATATATTTTGGGCCACATCTACTGAGTTGTCAAACAATCAATCAAGTATAATGTGTGCAACTTGACTAAGGTGAGGCTTGTGGCAAATGCCCCTCGTCTTGGATATATGCCGTAGCAGAGAAATGGTGCCTCATCTAGGACAATAATATTATTGGTGAGACGTCCAAAAACATGGTCTTATTGCTTAAGAAGACACGTGTAAGAGACGATACAAAGTGGAATGCTGACCTTGCGTGATATTTTGTTTAGTAGGCTGTCATATGATTAGCCTTTGAGGAAGAGGAATGATAGTTGTACAACAAGTCTTCAATGACAAAAATGAGCTCAAATACAGAATTCAACAATTTACATCTTTTAGCACGGACAAAAATACAAGTTTGATGACAAACTTGTACCTTTACAGAAATTGGGATCGATTTAGGTACTAAGGCAATAGCTCTATGACTAATGGTGCAATTCTCCCTCAATAATTTCAAATCCTCCTGTCTTCAACCCCAAAAACCCCAGCCCTCTGCTTCACGTTGCCCCAAAAACCCTCTTAAAAGTACCTATGTATACGTGTATACAGATACTTATATGCAAACACTTGTATCTGTAGTTTGTGGAAATGCACCAGAGTGATGCAGAAGCTGCTCCGCAGAAGCCCATCTGCCCCCCCAATTCTATCCGTTAATTCTTCCCTCTCTCTACCCTGCTTTCTCACTCAAGGGTTTTACAAAACCCGAAACAGTGTTAAAATGCCGTCAACTGCCGCCGCCGCCGCTTCCCTCCACCACCCCTTCTACCACCGTCCTGAGAACCCCATATCCACCGCAGTGGCCAAGAACCTCAAGTTTATGAAACTGGCCAACAATCGTTGTATGTGCAGGTGTGTTAATGAAATTGATAGTTGTATTAAAGGGAGGAGTAATGCAGTTCCATCGAGGGCTTGGGTTTTGTCGGAGGAGAGTAAGTACAGTAATAAGAGTGGGTCGCGTGCTCTGTGGTTTAGGACGTTGGCCGGGAACTCCGAGAAGGGCGGTGAGTTTGCCGTCACAGAGGCAAAGGGAGTGGACAATTTGGACAACGGAAAAGGCGTGGAGGAGAGGCAAGTTAGAGTGCAGAGAAGGCAGAGGACTAGTGGTGGAGTTGGAGACGGGCTGGTAGTTGGGGCCCCGGACTTGCTGACAATTCCTGGAGTGGGACCGAGGAATTTAAGGAAGCTGGTAGAGAAGGGTTTTGATGGTGTTGATCAGCTTAAACAGCTCTATAAAGATAAGGTATAACTATGTACTCTTTAATATACTTAATGTTTTTTATGCTGGCTTGTATATGGACAAATACCTGCATATATGGGTGCGTTTGAGTTGCTGCTATGAGAGGAAACGTATGCATTTGTGTTTCATTGGATATGGGTACGTATTATCTATGCATATTGCATCCTCTTAAGATTCAAACCTTATTTTTGTATGAGGAGTTAGATAAAAGTTATAATGCACATACAGAGGTTTTTTTTTTTTTTTTGACATGTAAAAGAAAGGGAAAACTGAAAGGAGTTTTAATTATTGCTGGAGTTTGTGTTGATGACTTGACGACCATAAATGGTTGATGTGTCGTTATTACATTTTGTGGGCTGGCCTAACTTTTTTCATGCGCTCTCCCCATTGATGTTTTTCATTGGACTGCTAACCCTTGCTTTGATTTGCAAGTCTTAATGCTAGGCGACGTGTCATAGCTTAGCAGCTTTTTATCTCTATTTTGTAGTTTTTAATTAAAATGTAGGTGGAAGTGCTTGGCTTAAGAGATAAATTGATCAAACTTGATTTTCAGCCACTCAATCCAATAGACTCACAACTAGTATCCATTTATCCAACAATATATTTATAAATTCTTTCCAAATGGAGGCTTAGTCTCCTCAGAGGGTTATATCAATGGATATGTACAATATACACAACTATACACATTGTGTAGCCATTTTATGATGAGTTTGTATTTGCTTGCTGCAGTTTTTTGGGAGATCCAGTCAGAAAATGGTTGAATTTCTACAAAGTTCGGTTGGAATCATACATAGAAACCATGCAGAAAGCATAACTACGTTCATCAAAGAGACCGTGGATGAAGAGCTGAAGGAGAATTCAGATTCTGATATTAAGCCTTCCCATAAGAAGAGACTCACATTCTGTGTTGAAGGAAATATCAGTGTTGGGAAGACAACGTTCTTGCGGAGAATAGCCAATGAAACCCTGGAGCTTAGAGATCTTGTGGAGATTGTTCCTGAACCCATTGACAAGTGGCAGAATGTGGGTCCAGACCACTTTAACATATTAGATGCATTTTATGCTGAGCCAGAGAGATATGCCTATACCTTCCAAAACTATGTGTTTGTTACAAGAGTTATGCAGGAGAGGGAGTCATCTGGTGGTATTAAGCCACTCAGACTTATGGAAAGGAGTGTTTTCAGTGATAGGATGGTATGTTCTACTCACTATACTTTCTAACCATATCTAGTCCCTGTTTGGTCCCCATTTTCTAAAACTTTTTTTTCCCCAAACTCATTTCAACACACGTACTCCCAATAAAATAATTTTGCACATGGATATAACTTTTCTTTACTTTGTAATTCACACATTCTCCAAAAAACTCACTTTTTTCTGTTATGAAAAAATCTTACCAAACAAGGGCCTAATGTATTTTTCCAACTTCAGAAAGTATGTCATAACATCTTTGAAGTTCTGCATTTTGTTTATTATGGTAATTATATCAGAAACTTTTGAGAAGAATTCAATATCAGAACATTATTATTATTAACAAGTTCAAAATATATTGGTAGAAATCTGGTACTTAACATTTATTACCTTTTCTCTTTTGCCAATATTATAAGAGAGAAGACAAGCAAATGCGGTTACTGGATTTATGCAGTTGATTAATTTTGTCATTCTTTTTTATGAAGGTCTTTGTGAGAGCTGTTCACGAGGCAAAATGGATGAATGAGATGGAGATCAGCATTTATGACTCGTGGTTTGATCCAGTTGTTTCAAGTTTGCCTGGTCTTATTCCTGACGGTTTTATCTACCTAAGAGCAAGCCCTGATACTTGCCACAAGCGTATGATGCTGCGTCAGAGAGCAGAGGAAGGTGGAGTCTCTCTAGAATATCTGCAGGATTTGCATGAGAAGCATGAAAGTTGGCTTTTCCCGTTCCAAAGTGGAAATCATGGGGTTTTATCTGTCAGTAAGCTACCACACGATGCTGACTGGTCTTTGCATCCACATATAAGGGACCGTGTTTATTATTTGGATGGCGATCATATGCACTCAAGCATCCAAAAGGTATTATGTTAATCTGTCAAATTCTTTTTGAAGTGATCAGTGTGATTTGCAAACCTTTGACTTACCTCTGTTTTGTAATGAGCAGGTTCCTGCCTTGGTTCTCGACTGTGAGCCAGACATTGATTTTAGCAGAGATATGGAAGCTAAGCAGCAGTATGTCAACTTCCCCTGTTCTAAATTTTTTGTTTTATTTTACTTATATGGTAAGAAGTCCTATTTACAAAATAGTGTGCTGTTCTTGGATCTGGCGTTCTCTAGTCTTATAATATGCTAACATGTGAATTTCTTGAATGGGCTTTTTTTTTTTGTTAATATATTAGTCAAGTGTATGACGCTTACATTAGAGAAATTGGCTATGTGACAAAATATTCTTGATGATTTTGGAGTGAATTCTGAGCCTCTCATGTACTAGTTGGTGTAACATTAAAATCATACTATATTCTTCACCTGCAGTGGAGATCAACAGTTGTTGCGGAACCTTAAATTTTTGCTTATGCTGACCTATTACAAAGTGACAACTCTAAGCTCTAAGATTCAATTTAAAAATGCTTCGGAATCTATTTCCACAGTTTTTTTTTTTTTTTTTTAAAACTTGTGAAGTGTTTTGAATATGCGTCTCCCTTAAGAGCAGTAATTTTGTTTTTTGAACACGATGACTGCTAGTCCAGACACATTAGAAAGAGACATCTAGTTTAACATATATTTTGAAGCTTCTTTGGAAAGTAATTAGTTTTCTCCCGTATGTTTCCTTACTGATTTCTCATTACTTGATTTAGTGTTTCATGTTTTTTAACATCTGAAAGGGGATATCTAATCAGTTTGGCATTCTTTCACTTGTGAAGATATGCTCGCCAAGTTGCAGAGTTCTTTGAATTTGTGAAGAAAAAGAAAGAAGTCACTTCGTCAAAAGCTGGAGAGAACCCAGCAATCAGCAATCAACCACAGGGATTTCTGCCTCATCAAGGATTATTGATGCCGGGTAATCAGCATTTCCCAGAATCACCTCTCAAATCTTTGGATTTTCGACGAGCCATGTCATATTTCTCTCAGTAGTCGAACTTTGATCTGCTCTTTAACAATATGTTGAGATTTCTGAATCTGATGCGTTCAAAATGTTGTGTAATTCCTCTGCATGTGTAAAGATGTTAAAGTGTTTATCAAACTTTGTAGATTTAGTGCTAGGTGTAACTGTTGCATAACACGCTGTTTAGTGTAATCTTTGTTTGTTTGAAGGTTCAGGAGTTTCTCAATTTGATATCTTTGTACAGTTTGTTTTCAGGGGTTCTGTGGTATTACATCTACCACAAAATATGACTTTTTCAAAGTAAAAGTTTGAAATGGTAACCTATCCTAATGTATTTATGAGCGTAGATTTACTTAACAGTTACTTCTGCTTAATTTCAAGCTTTTCTTATAAAACCTGCAATCTTTAGCAAAGTGGGTTACTTTAATCTGAAACTAAGCCTTTGTTTAGTGGGGATTAAAATTAAATTTTTAGTACATTTTGATTGAATTTGAAAAAATGCGTGGTTGAAAAGTTAAAGTTGTGGTTTTATGAAATATATGATTAAAATTAATTATCGATTTTGTTTTAAATTAAAATTTTAATCTATATCAGTTTTGGGCTTAAATTTAATTTCTGGTAATCAAATATTGGCAGAATTGCAGACTCAAGGAGGCGGATAACAGCATATGTTATTGAGTTAAAATGTTAGATTTATTGTTTTGTACGGGTTTTTCTTTATCTGTTAGAACTAGGGGGTAAGCGGTCCGGTTTTACCGATTTTTGACAAATTTTCAAATCAAATCGTTTAAACCGGTTTGAGAAAAATTCAAACCTAAACCAAACCATTTTGAACGGTTTGAAAAAAACTCAAACTTAAAACTAACGGTTTGGTCCGGTTTTAAA
>CAIGRO010311649.1:0-12187 GCA_903798355.1 Fraxinus baroniana | reverse complement strand
AAGCCCGTGTTTGATCCCCATTAAATTTCTCATTCTTATTTTTCTACTCATTTTCAACCACACATTTTTCAATAAAATAATATTTTCCATCACATCAATAATTTTTCTTTATTTTTCAACCACACATTCTCCATCAATCTACTATTCCAAAATACATTCTTTCAAAATAATATCCATCAAACACCCCCTAAATTTAAAAAGGGGTAGGCAGCGCAACACCTTTTCATCTAAAAGGAAACAAACAAGTAGCTTACTCAGGAAACTCTCTGGACAACATCTCAATATATCCAGACCAGATGATCTGTATGCTGTATGCCAAGAGGTAAAAAAAATTGTTTACAACAAAATCAAGTATTCTCTAGCACAAAATCGATCTGCTTAACCCACCACTGTCAACCATATATTATAAAACATGTTATCATTTAAGTTACACCAGGGACCCAAAGGGGTTATGTTTTTTCAGTGAACTACTGAATAAGAACTTTGACAGAGGAAGAGAAAGGGAGAAGGAAAGATAGAGAAGCCAGAATAAGTAAGAGAATATATGCAATTAGAAAAACGAGAAACTTATAATCCCTAAACAATAGTTAGGTTATCTAGATTGAAAAGCAGGTTCACCGTATCACGAGCTTCTTACACATAACAAAATGAACCAAACATTCTCAAGGATAGAGCCTTGAACCTGCATATGTTCAACACGATGCACATCATCATTCTACTTTTATTTTCCAAACAAAAATTCAGTTGTCACACACTCGGAATAAACAGGCCTTCATCCTCAACATTCACATTTTCAACATTACAATTAACCAGTAATCATGTTTACATACAGCACAATCCAAACTTCTGAGTGCCAATTAAAGTCTAAGAGGTCCCTATTAAACCAATGCTCAAGATCTCAACTTCATTTTGTGGCAAGAAGCAAAACAGATAATCAGATTCGGATATAAATTTGAGAAATAAACTTCGGATATGTCACTACTTACCTCACATGGAAAACTCTTACAGGAGAAATAATAATGAGTAAATTTGGGACTTCGAGCGTACTAAATATTGGAAAGGGCAAAACAAATTTTGAGAACTCACATCAACTCACCCGAATAAAGTATTAAGATATGAACCATACTGCGTGTGATTTACCATCTCTACCATCATATTATCTAAGTTACTCTACCACAGATAAGAAAGCAAATAAGCAATAATCAAATATTTGGCAGGATGTACCAAAAAATATCCCATCTCAACTAGTCACTTCCAAAATTCAGACGAAAACTCTAAACAAGGAAAAATGTTTATTAAACAACAGTATCAAAAATACAAACCCGCCTCACATTCTCACTCAGAACACAAACTCCGATACTATCTTTAAACCAATTCAAGAATGCAAACAGAGACTGTAACAAAAATGCTAACGCATTAATCACCCTTCCTTCTGAAGGAGCAGCCCTCTGTGAGCCGGGCACGACCCCCAGTCGGCTGACACAGCACGGTCTGGCAGTTTCCACACACCACTACAGTTTGAGAGTGGCTGAACACCGTGGTTCTGCAAATAAACACGCATATACATGTGAAAAACAAATTCTTTGTCTCAAAAAAGAAACTTGAATGGATAACTAGAAAAACCAAAGCACTTACATATTAAAGCAACCCTGACACTTGACGTCCTACAGTCGAAATACAAAAAAGATAAATAAACGACGCATAAGCAAGAGATAATTAGCAAAAAACGAAAAAAAAACAATTAGATCGAGATGCGTACCATGAAGAAGGAGTTGGGGGACTGAACGAGACGCTTGAGCTTGTGCTTTCTCTTCTCAAGCTCAGCCGGTGGATTCAGCAAATCAACGTCGTTTGGAAGAACCTAAAACCAGAAATTAGTTTACAGTTAAGTATTCACAAAATCAAACCAAATGCTGTTAAAACAACCACATCTTGATTTCTTACCATCTTGGAATTGAAGAGAGATTGAGCAGTTGTAAAAAGTCTTGAACGGGAAGAGATCTGGAGCACGATGAAGTGAATACTCGAGCGCCGATGTAAGTGGTAACTGGGAATGAATATTAGGGTTTTTGCAGTGCTTATATCTGAATAGCCAACTGTTGTAGGCCGTTGGATTTTAGCAATTTAAATCAAGCCTTCCATTGAACTCTGTCGAGGTTTCTAGGGCAAGGGGTGTTCATGTCCATTCACTTTTATAACAATCCATAATTAAGACATGGGTAATTAACTAATTATATTACCACCACAAAATTTAATTATTACACCACATTATATTAACACCACAATTAAAATATATTTTTAATAAATACACCACAATAAATTTACAATTATACTATCAATTCAATAAAAACTAAAATTGAAAAAAATAAACCGTCTCATTTTTTTTTATTGATATACATCTTGATTCTTTAACTTCATGATGTATATCTTTTAAAAATATTTTTAAGCATACTAATGAAGTTTCCATGAATTGTTCCTTAATTTCTTTCACTGAAGCAAATGGAGGGTTGAATATTCATAGAAATATCAAAAAAAAAATAAAAATCTCTTATTCTAAGGTATGGCACAAAATTAAAATGAAAGATATTGGTTAAGTGGATACAATACTAGGTATCAAACTCACGAAGACTAGTGGTGGTTCTATATTGAGTCAATCACATTATATTGAAAATGTGATTAATAAGTTCAAACACTTGATCTTAAAGAAGCTAACACTCCATTCGATCCAAATCTATAAATTGTAAAGAATGATAGAAGAGCTATACCACAACTTGAGTATGCAAGTGATATCGGGGGGTTTAATGTATACTATGCAATATACAAGACCCGATATAACATTTGCAGTTAGTAAATTTAGTCAGTTCACTAGCAATATAAGTAAAGAACACTGGAATGCTATTAGGTGGGTTTTTGGTTATTTGAAGAAAATCAAGGATCTAAGTCTCTAATATCTAAATTTCTAGAAATATTAGAATGATTTATTGATACTAGTTAGATATCTAGTGTTGGTGAGAATAAACCAACCTCAAGTTGGGTATTTACCCTTGGAGGAATTGTGGTCTCTTGAAAATCCAAGAAACAAACATGTATTACTCACTCAGCTAAGGAATCTGAATTTGTGGGATTGATTGAAACCGAGAAACAAGTTAAATGGCTTAGGAATTTAATGTATGAAATTATCCTAATCCTAAACAATATAAAAGTGTCGGTTTGAAAGGCACTGTTCATTGGACATGTGTCAACAAATTGAATCAACCAAAACTGTGTCGTTTGGATGTTGTGTGTTTCCTTTCATTTCCCACTCATAAAACGAAGAAGCTGCTTTGCAAAATCAAAAACTTGTCACTCGTGCCTGTGTCTTGAGTTCCCAAAACTATAGCTAAGACATCAATGGAGACACCAGACGTAGAACTGTTGCCGAGGATGGGGGGTTTTCTCGGAGACATGGACCGTGTTTCTGTGACCACAAAAGGCCAACCTTCACATTCAAGCATTATTATTCGGACAAAGGTGGTTCTTCTTCTTCTTCTTCCAATTTCTCTTTTTAAGCATGGAAGTGAACAATCGACAGATCAAGGATGGTGTGTCTCTGTGCGAGACGGAGTCTCCGTGCGCACTAGAGACACGGACGGTGTCTCCGTCTCGCATGGAGACACGCCTCTAATCACTGTACTACTCTATTATCCCCTGTATTCCCATCTCGAAATGGGGATTCATATGAACATATGGAAGTTCTTTGAATAAGTTTTTCACTCGCGCATTTCATCGAACATTTGCAGGGACAACACCGGCAAAAAGGCAATGACCAATTACCTTCAATTCTTCTGTTTCTGATAGTATTGACCAAAATCTCATGAAAGATGCTTTCTCCAAATATGCCAATTACCTCAATGAACCAGTAGGCTTTATTACCCTCTCCTTTTTGTTTTTTATGTACATGGTACACTTGGGAAATAAGTATATTGACATGATGCTATAATTGGGGTATATGTAGTACATTTGTTGTAATTTCATGGTAAATGTGCAGTTGTATTGATTTTGATTTCATAGTGAATTCACTAGCACATTTGTAGTACTTCTATGATTATATTACTGCAAAACTCTTACAATGTATTTGAGGCTATTGATAGTTGTGACTAATTTATTTTTGAGGCCAAGGGATTATTGTTGCAGAAGAGTAATATTGTTTCAAGGTTAAACATAGTCTTTTTCATAGTTATGGTGTTGTTTTTAAGATGTCATCATCCTTTGAGGTAAATCTAAAAATACTGGGTGAAATTATGTTCTACTTTGAATAACAAGAAGTATTACACAAATGATGCTTCAAATAAGGTGGAATTATTTCAAGAGACATAAAGAAGTAGAACTGGTAGCTTTTGTTACTTGTCTATCTTATATGATGTACTTGAAGATGGTATGCTCCAATTGTCATTGAGCAAAGTTAACTCTTATTTAACTAAGATGGTGATATATATATATCTCTTCAGGAGCTCCTTGCCATTTTACTTGATGGGCTACATGAAGATTTAAGTCGAGTTAAGCAGAAACCATACATAGAAACAAAGGATTCTGATGGTTAGCTTGATTATGAAGTTGCAGAAGAGTTTTGGAGATACCACAAGGCCCGAAATGATTCTATAATTGTTGATGTTTTACGGTTGGCATCTTGTTCCTATATATTCCTAATGTTAATCAATTTGAATGTCTGCAAGTTTGTGAAATGATATTACTTAGTAGGAGTCTATATACTTGTATAACTAAATTGTATGAGCTTGAGAACAGGGGTGGAGTCACCTGAGATCCAGTTAGGTAACTGCCTTCACTGGATTTGGACCAAAAAAATTTGTTCAATTGGGTATTTCACTAGCTTCGTTTATTTGGATATCGTGTGGAATTTTATAATTAATTTGATCATACAATTCTGGATTCGTTTGGGTACAATTACATGATGGAGAATTGAACAATAAACTTACCATGCAAGCCCGAGGAAGAGATGAAGATTGTATAGGATTTGATAGCCAAAGCTGAGAATAGTTTGCGCGATGACAATTTGTACCATGTTATATCTAAAAGGTAACTCATTTAAGTTAGCTTTTGATTTGAATTATATCTAATTATTATACCTTTTTTTTTTAGTTCTTCTCTTTATTAGTCAATTTATGTACTTTTTCCGAAGCATTTGAGTTGTATCATAGTTTGTATCAATAAGGAGATCCGAAATGATTTATCCTTGTTCTAGAACTGTTTTCCTATGTTAGTTTTATTCGTGAGGAGATCCAAGTCTATTCAATATGCAATTATGGATATGCATAAATTGTATTTGTAGTAATGCGTATTTGGTTTCTTTATGAAATGTTGGAACTGTTTTGGAACTTGGGATTTCTCTTAGTATTTTCTGATTTTGACTCCTTTTTTCTGGAAGCCCATTTCCATGGGATGGGGGTTGAAGAAATAGGCATTCGCAACAGAGAATTATTTGCTAACCTTGAATATGCAATTGCAATTGAAGGTGTTTTTTTGAACATTACTTCATTGGACTTTCAACTTGGACTCTGAAACAGTATGGATAAATAGCATAGCTAACAAAAGCTCAGTTTAATCATCAAGAATTTCTCTTGAAATATGATTTACTTTTTGTTGTATCAATTGTCACTTGGTGCTTGTAAACTAGAATGTTGCTTTTTTAAGATTCTGTATTTGGCAAAGCAGTGCCACTTTCTGAACTTAGATTTTCTTTGAATAGAATTGATGGATATTTTTATTTTCGTTAAATGTGATGATTGTTCTTGATTTGGAGAAGTATTGTTACATAATATCTGACTTTTTAGCTTTGATGTGGCTGTTTTCCTACGACTGTTTGATGGAATAGTTTTTCCTTCTTTTGCTAAATATCAAATTTGTTGTCTGCGATACTCGGACATGAGGCTGGTTATATCTGGCCCGTGGTGCCCAGTTAATGAAATTTTCCTGTTTGTAGAAATCCTCATTAATCTATTACCCTCGATGCATTGTACATGTGGTTTAGTGTCTGGGAAAGATACACATTGCAAACAGATGGTGCTTATTTATTTGAATCCGAGTCCTTGATATCAACAAACTCAGGAGCTAGGCCTAGACCAATTGATAACTCTGATATAATTGCAAATGGAAAGGATAATAAGGACGATGATCCGCAGCTTTTTAGAACTCTGGAAGAAGGGCGTGATTATGTATTAGTTCGGTAAGAAGTTTGGGATAAGATTTTGGAGTGGTAATTATTTTGGCTGATTTTTTTTTCCATTTATAAGGCTATATAAATCTCTTTGTCAATGAGAGTTCACAAACTGTTGGAAAAAGGAAAAGTTGAAAAAGAGAAGGTTCCACTCTCATTTAATTGCAAACAATCAAACCTTATATTAATTAAGATCACTTTACAGATCTATTCCTCAGCAGGACTTCAAGGTTTTTGTGGTTTATTTTTTTAGGAAAACATGTTTGATCTTTGAGCACAAAATTGGGGTTTATTTTGTGGGGGTATGAATTTTGTTTGTGATTCACAGAAAAGTTATGGTGATGTTGGAGGTTTGAGGAGTCTCATGAAGAGAAAACAAGTGGATTTTGGTCATTCCAAGTCACCATTTGCCTCAAGAAGTGGTCATCATCAATTTGCCAAGGCTTTAACTGTGTCTCATCTTGTTGCCATAGGTTTAAATTTGTTAATGTTCTTAAAATTCTATGTTGTTCAATATTTAGATTTTTATTCAGATTTTTTCTTTGTTGCTTTCACAAATGTTGGTTGTGAGCTTATGCATCTTGAAGTCAATAATTGCGAACATATTTGTACTGATATCCATTGGAAAGTCTTTGCTCCTATTTGTCTCACACTCCCCATTAGAACCAAGTGATTGCTTTCTCATTTGTGTCATGCGAATTGTTTATGTGCCTCTTTTGTTTTTCTTTTTATTTTTTTTGTTGGTAGTGGTTTGTGTGGTGCAGTAAAATGCAACTCCCATTCTCTTCCTTATACCTTCAATAATGAGATTGCTTGGGTGAGGGCCTTGACTACTACTAGACTGTTTTTTGTCTTGTTCTTGCTGTTTTAATTTTATATATACTCTTAACTTCACATTGTTTACAATTTGGGTCCTGAACTACGCAACCACCTATTTGAGTTAGCCTTGGTGCACTGGAAGTTTCTGTAAATACAAAATGCTGCACTACATGAATTTGGCATTGGCTACAAGTACAATCTCTTCATTTGCACAGTTGTTCCAGTATTGTTGATAAAGCCTTGTGTGGTATAGCAAGAGGGTGCAGGAACTTGAAGAAGCTCAATATTTACGATTCTCAGTTGGTACTCTCTCTTTCCCTCTTTCTTAAACTTTCCATTGCTATTGAATCATGTAGTTTTAGACATTATAAGATCAATCTGATTCGTTGTTTGAAAATCTCAACTCCCTCTACATAGCAACAATTGTTAACATAGCAACAATTGTTACTTCTGGGAATTGTATTTGGTAACGTGCTCGTTTCAAGAAAACTTATACTTTTGCATGTTTATGGTATTTCCTTTAACCTTGATTCTGTTGGTAAGTCATTTTATTTTTCTTGGCTTAGGTGGGAAATGAAGGGATAATTTCTAATTTCAGTTGGTCGGAATTGTAAATTTCTTGCAAACCTCATCATTCGAGATTGTGATGGGTAGACAATTCTACCCCCCACCACAACATCGAATCCTTTCATATTATCATTGCTGGCATGATTCTTAGATCTGATGGATGCTGTTTAATTACTAGAGTTGGGGAAGCTGGCATCATAGCTATTGATAGAGGTTGCCCCTTACTCAATTACCTGGATGTGGGTGGTCCAAAGGTGCAATTTATGTCTTTCTTTCTTGTGTATATGTACCATTGCAGAATATATTTGTAGATGAAATTATTAAGTTTTACACTTTATCATGTGCAAACATACTACTCTAAATACCTCTTGAGTGTTCAGTGTCTTGTCAAATTGGAAATTTGTGTGGAATGCAATGGAAATTCACAGTTTGTTACCAAGCTTATTCATGTTTTTAAGAAACCCAGAGGAACTAATAGAACTACACAGTCACACACACTTGCGCACTCACCCAGATGTATATATTATGAAGTTATGCATTCTTTCTTGATTTTAAACTATCATACAACATTGTGTTATATTGAGATGTAACGGAATTTGAAAGCTTCATTCCCCTACAAACATTACCTTACTTATAGTGCAATCTTGAGACAAATATCTATTGTAACTAAAAATCACTCAACGCTATTAGATAGCCAACTAAACTCCAATGCGTGCTTTGCACGTG
The DNA here is from genome assembly GCA_903798355.1 of Fraxinus baroniana. Taxonomy (NCBI): domain Eukaryota; kingdom Viridiplantae; phylum Streptophyta; class Magnoliopsida; order Lamiales; family Oleaceae; genus Fraxinus; species Fraxinus baroniana. Next base: position 3,864 of record CAIGRO010311649.1, on the reverse strand, counting down.
CGTACCACTAGTATTAAGAAAAATGAATAATTATTCCATACTTATCTTGTGTAATAGCCAAACCACTTTAGCTTGAGTATACAAAGAAGTGTATAATGGTAAATTTGGCATATGAGTCTAAGACATGATTACGTGAGGAAATTAATCAAAGATGGAATAATTTCACTCAATTATGTGAAGTCAAATGAGAATTTTGTTGACCCGTTCACTAAACCGCTTATAAGGGAATTAGTGTGAACAACTAGTAAAATGGGGTTAAAACTCTGTAATAAATCAACCAATGAAATCACCCTACCTAACTATACTAACAAATATACTTCGGGTTCAAAGGGTAACAAAAAGTCATTCGATAAATGGATAGATTTAACACTTATTTTTTTTTTCTTTTAAACCCTGTTCTAGGTTAGAAGTGCTAGTTGGAAGGGTTGAGTTTATATAACTCTTGATAAAGCTCAGATCGGTGGATCAAGTATTTCTAAAAGTAACAAGGATACTGCAAGAACTTTAATTATATAAATTTCGAGTTAGTGCTGTTTCAATAGAAAGTTGGAGTTTCTCTCTTAAAAGTTTATAAATATGAGAAACTCAAGACTATAAAGCACTAAACAAGATTGTGTGGAATTTGGAACACTTGATACTTATGCGTATGATTTCACCGGTATTATCACAAGGAATAATAGGTTAAAAGGTTTTATACTACCTAGGATTTCGATAATTACTTTGTGAGATTTATACTATGGCTGAATTTAAATAGAAATATATTCATACTTTATGCATAAGCATCATTAAACTTGAGTTTGTACTCATTTTATATTTGAACAATTGGGGGATTTTTTGGATATTGTTCAAATTAAAAATGATTAGTGATTTTGAAAGCATTGAAAGTGGTTAACCATGAGAAAAAAGAAGCGAAAACAAAATGAGAACAAAAAATAGTAAAGGCTGAAAATGGCTTGAGCAGCCGCTCGGCTTAAGGTCGGTGGCCATCCGGTCTTGTGTTACAATTACAATGGTCATTTAGTTAAATTGGACGGGCACTCGGGGCCGCACATTATAAAAAATTGCACGTTAGAGTTTTGAATTTTGATGTCATTTTGAAGGGTTTCACATACTTTTGTTCTATATATATGAGTGATTTTCATGATTAAAAACATATTACAAACATCAGCTTGATTCCCTTACATCCAAAATCTAAGATCAAACCAATTTTTTTTTTTTTTTTATAATTTTGTTCTTTAGTTCCTTTTTCCAAGTTTTATTTGCTTGATTCAAACTTGTATTAAGGTTTGTTTACTTCTATAAATTATTTATATAAATTATTTGTCATAAAAGTCTTCAAACACTTATCCCAACGATGACAAATATCGTTTGAGGACAGCGATTCATAATCGTGCTCAAACCTCCCATATTGGAGATTTCTTATTGTTGGTTTTATTTTCGTTCTTCATCTACTTTTTTCAACAAATGTTACACCAATCTCCACCAAGTCAATAGTGATTGGGCACCAGCATGCACCCTATTGTACCTAAGTAATCCTCCAATTAATTGATTGCATTGCATGCATATATATTATTTTTAGGGGGTGTTTGATGCACATTATTGATGGAATACTGTATTTTAAATAGTGGTGTGATAGAAAATATATGATTTAAAAATAAGGAAATTTTTTGGATGTGATGAAAAATATTATTTTATTGAAAAATGCGTGATTGAAAATGAGTTTTGAAAAAATGAATTTTGAAAGATTGTGGATCAAACATGGAATTAATTAAGAATCTTTATTTTCTAAAAGACAGGATTCCGATTAGAAAAAACTTTGGAAAAATGAAAATTAAGTGGATAAAATAGAAAACCTAAAAATGTTCTTGCAGTGATTGACTGATTAATCAATAAATGAAGGAGACGGTTAGAATAAGTCGTGTGTTTTGAACCGGAGAGAGAATTGATAATTTGGTTTGTATTGTTTTGCTTTGAGGGTATGTTGGACAGTTAATATTTTTTAGATTTAAAAAAATATTTTAATTCTAATATTATGATCAAAGGCTATTTTCACAAACTATAAATTTGTGAAGAGACTATCTCACCTAATTCACAAATTCATGGAAGCTTAATGACTCCAGTAGGCCACTATTCTTGATAAGGAGTATTTAATTTCAACTCGTGTTTCCTTTTCTAGCCACATTAGACTGATTTGTCTTGACCTACCAGTATACGTGAGTGAACATATTATAGAATTTTGAAAATTCTACTCAACAGACAACATGATATGTTTACTGTTTATATAGTTATTATTTTGTCTCTTGTCTCTCTTATTTTTCCAAGTTAATTTGATAGCAATAAACTTGAGTAGATGAAAGTACCATTAAAAAGAGGCCATGTGCAAGTCGATGGATAATTTAACAAAATTTTTCATAACCAAATTAGTCGGACATGTATAATGATAGTTTGGAATTGAATGTCAAAAATATTAATTGGGGATCCAAGTGCTACAAAGGGTGATGTTTGGGGGACTGTGGATGCAAGTTTCCCCAATGAAAAATGAATTAGAAGAGCCAGCCTAGTGATAACAACGGGGCTGGTTCGGGACGGGGCACCCTCCCCTCGCCTCGCCCCGCCCCTCTATACCCCTGCTCCGCCCCGTCCCGCGCCCCGCCCCACCTTAGACGGGGCGGGGTCTTGTGCCGTTTGTATTTTTTTTTTTAAATAAAAATTTTCCAATTAAATACAAATTCAAAATTTTATAATTTAAAGCAAACAATACTTAAAATAACTATATCAATATTCAAACTAAGCAATGAAAACAAACAATGTCCAAAATTAAACAAACAATGTTCAATTTTTATTTTTTATTATTATTTTTTTAATTTAACTTTTAAAATAACTACATCAATATCCAAACCAAGCAATAAAAACAAACAACGTCCAAAATTAAACAAATAATGTTCAATTTTTTATTATAATTTTTTTAATTTAACTTCGCGGGACGGGTTCGGGGCGAGGCCCCGTCTCGTGACCCGTGGCGGGGCGGCAATCTCTGCCCGCGCCAACCTGTCGGGGCGAATTTTTTTCGCTCCATTCGGAGCGAGGTCTCGTCGAGACAGGACGGAACGGGACGGGACAAGTTTTTTTTCCCATCTCTAAGCCAGCCTGGCAGTAGAGAAATTCAAATATAGATAGAAACACAGAATTGCCTAGTTACCGTTGGCAGGCGCAGAGAAGACAATACCGAACAATTACAGAAAAATCGAAAATGAGATCAAAGTCATCAAGGAAGCCACTCCGAGATGTTTCCAGTGCTAAAACCGCGAATAAATATCTCCCCGTTAAGTCTGCGAATAATTGCAAGAAAACCCTAGAAGTATTCGGAGACGATTCACTCGATCGCCTCCTTATCGTTCAATCCGATCTATCCTCCCTCATGCATCAGGTAATCATTAATTTAAAGTTACAATAAACTAAAATGGAATTTATTGTTTATTCTGTAACTTTATGCCAAGAACCTGGTGTTTTTGTCTTTAATATAAATCTGGTAGTTTGACGATAACGTGTTCGTAATAAATTGTTAATTGTTTTGAGAATTTTTTATTTAATTAATACACCGTAACTGTGAAAAGTTCATGGGAATTGAAGTATTTTGAAATTTTGAATGAATGCAATTTTATGGCTTGTTTTAGATCGACGTAAACTGTATAAAATAATATAGAGGTACAGAAAAGAAAGAGAAAAATTAGTAGTAATAACTTCTACCTCCATTCAAATTACCATAGATTGTAATATTCCTCTGTTTTCTTATAAATTACAGTTGAACTTGTGCTGTTGAGTAAGAAGTTTTATTGTAGACTATGGCATGCCTTTTATTTTCGG
>CAIGRO010311645.1:0-14604 GCA_903798355.1 Fraxinus baroniana | reverse complement strand
TTTATCCCCGCCTATTGAATAAAATTTCGTTTTCGATTTATTACTTTGTTTTTACAATTATATATATATATATATATCTACATTATATTAACAGTGTGGATTGAGGAGAAACTTTTGAATATCAATTTTAGCCTTATATGTTTAATTATGTGTCAATTATATTCTTGTATATTTAATATAGTACCATTTAATATAGTTTAACTTCATTTAATATCCATTTAATTGTAATGCTCATTATTTTATATTGAAGTACTTAAAATTTTATATTAATCAAATTAAGCTTAATTACTTAAATTACATTATTCAAATTAAGTTTAATCCCAGAGTAGACTACATATATAATTATATTAAAACTATACTAAATATTATTTTACATTGTAATTAATCTACCATTATATTAATGCAACCTTTAATATATTATATTATATAAGTATAATAAAATTATATCTATACGTGTGAGCTTTGATTTTAATTAGTAAACTAAATTTAATTAATATATAATGAGCTCTATATTTAAAAGAAGACTAGCGCAATTTTTTGGTGGGGATTAAAATTAGATTTTAGTAAATTTTAATAAAAGTTGATAAAATGTATTATTGAAAAATTGTGTACATATGAAATATGTTATCAAAATTAATTGTTTTGACTTTGACTTATATTAAAACTTGGATGGTAATTCAGTTACTTATTAGTAGTCTGTTTTAACCTCATTTTTTGCTAGAAAAAACATTTTGGAATAATAGATTGATGAAGATTGTATAGTTAAAAAATAAGAAAATTTTTTTTGAGTTTGCATGTAATATTATTTTAATGGAGAATGTGTTGTTAAAAAGGAGAAAATGAATTTTTTTTTTTATGTCAATAGATTTAAGGGGAGAATTTTTATTCCTCCATTTGTATTAATAACATTCAAGAGAAAAAGAAAACTTTGTTTTAAGTTTTTTAACTTTTATATTTGTTTTGAATGTGATTTTGGTTTTTAATTTAAAATAAATGCTATAGATTAATATGACGAACATGATTAGTATATAATTTTTTGTTTCTAAATTTATTTAGATATAATACTTTTTTTATTTTGTAAGGTAAAAAAATCATGTTACAGACAAAGTGAGTAATTTTTTATTTTGAAAATCATTTATGTACCTTTAGTTTACTTACAAATAAACATTTAAACTTAATCAAGTATACACCTCTTAATTTGATTCTTCTCTATGCCCATCTGTACCAAAAAGCAGGTCGATACCGCTGTAATGCTTGAAAATTGGGGTCCAACCAATGTCTAGCATAAACAAATAAGTAAACAAAAAATTACATTTCAATTTATTCAATATTTTCACATTACGTACGTAATTTCATAAAACAATTATTCACACGCACACATATATATTATTTAACATTATCAATTACATTACCTTAAAAATAATATACATATCATTCATTCCATATATAAGATGTGCAACGCACGTACTTACTGCTAGTTCTCTTAAATAGGTGGTTATATTGCCACGATAGTTTTACACCAAAAGTCCTCTATTTTTACTTACCGCATGTCGCTACTTTTTCATTGCATTCTTATCCTTAATAAATAAGCCATATGATCATCGAGTAAGATTGCACTCTTATCACCTATTCTAGACTTTGGCATAGACATTATCAAACTTTTATACTTTTATTGATTCTATTTTTAATTTTCAAAATCTTTTACATTCCATGTCAATTGAAATTAAGTTTTGATTCCACTTTGTGATTTTGGATGCTCTCATGTCATATATACCAAGTTGTCAAAATTTGTTTTGGATTCTTCAATATTAATAAAAAGCGGTTGTATTGCATATACATAATGTTCACCAACATATGATGTGATGAAATTTAATTTGATTAGAATCTTATCAATCAAATAATTTCTCAACTTACATTTTGACACTTCATCATTATGTAAAATATTATATAAATAGTTGTGTACAAGGAACATTTTTCTAATAAAAGTACCATTGCTAAATTGCATATTTGAAAAAAATTAAAATATAAAGTAAAATCTGATAAATAAATAAGTAATCCCAACAGAACATGATAGAACAAATAGAAAAAAAAATGGAACGCCACTAATGAATAACGGTCATAAAGAAATGACACCATTCAAATAAATATGTGAATTAATAAATTTTTTACAAATTATTGTTTAAAGGGTTTACATATCTCTTTAGAAAATACTTTTAATGGCGTGAATTGATGGAAACCAACCCTCCAAAAGGATTTTTTGCACACAAATCAATATGCAGAGGGTACAACGCCAACAATGAAAAATTAGGGACCTATTTGGGCACAAGGATAATATGTTAAGGATCATTTGCGCCAATTATGCCTAATCGTATTGTTCTTATCTAACTTTTATACGAAATGATAACATTGTAAGAATGGTGGGTTTCTTTCCCATAAGTGCCTAATTATTGTTGATTGGGGTATTGAATAGTTTACACAAATTGTGGGGTCCACTTATTCGCATTATTTTTGGCTTGGTCCATTCTACTGTAATTTTCTTTTCCTTCTTTAATTTTTTGAGGTGGGCCAGGGACCTAGCTGAAGATTAGCAGGGTAGTAGAAGAAGTGACTTTAATTTTAAATTTGATTTTTTTGTTCAAATAAATTGATTTTAAAATATTTTTTTTCAATCAAAATATCTAATATGTTTTCGTATTTACCCTATGAAACTAGAAGTTTTAGCCCTTTTTATCTTCATTATTTACAAATTACATTTTTTTCCTTTTTTTTCAACTATACATTTCTCAATAAAGTAATATTATACTCAGAAGAAAATGGGCAAAAATATACTCTTGACTCTTGAGGGGACAATATCAACCATTTGATGTCTATCATATCAATGTTTCAATACCCGCTCTTTTATACGAGATTTACTCACAGTTATAGTTTAATTAATTGTATATTTTTCGTCGAGTTAAATTTAACTCTTAACAATTTTCCCTGAATTATAACATTTTTTAAAAATAAAATAGTGATCCACCAATAAAGGATAATTATATTCGCACGACATTTTTTTTTATTATTTGCATCACATTTAAATTATGCTTAAGGTCCTCAACTTTTCTCATGGTAACATTTATGTTTCTAACTTTTATTTTCATCAATCTTTATCTTTATCCTCTCATTCATTAATATTATATCATTCTTGATTATGGTTTATGTCAAAGTATTGTGTTGGGAAATATGTAGGAAAATCTGGAAAAAACTAATAAACTCCAAGACATGAAAATCGTTATCTTTTAAGAGATTTTTCTCTCATATCTAACAAAGTCACGACTGAGGTATGATAGAAAATCTCTCTCAGGATACAATTGAGGTGTTTGATTCTATTTGATCAAACCAAAAAGACATTTTATAAAGAAATTGATAATGACAAGAGAAAGAGAAAAGAATAGATTTCTAACGATTTTTTTTTTTTTTTAATGTGTTTTGCAAATGAGAAATTGATTAGCAGCAAACACTAGTCGGGCGACAAAACATTCGCAAAACAAAAGATGAACATACAAAATGATGAAAAATATCTAACATTTTGTTTGCATGCTTTGAAAAAGAAAAGAAAAACACTTCATTGCACTTCTGTATTTATTATTTTTGTAAAAATATGATGGACAAATAAGTCATATATGCTATCCTTTAGGACTTTCTAGACAACACTAATGTCGTAGATAAGGTTTACTAATTAATGAAATGTATATTATAAGGATGCATAAAAAAAAGTTAATGACTCATGAGTTACGATGAACAAAGATTGACTATTTTAATTCAATTAAAATATCGTGCAAATATAAGAAGCGCGAGTGTGAATATAATTACTATATCTAATGTCAACTTTCTCGTGATCGTACCATTTTCTAATATTTACAATTGAAAGATTAAAATATCGAAATAATCAATCTTACTATTATTGTTTATAAATATAAATAATATAGCTTTTATTTTATTATAATTAATTGTTAAAAAATTTTATAATTTTTTATTAATTTCCCTCTTATCTTCCACTTGTGACGTTAACAGTATAAGGTTGTGCTTTCATTCAAATTAATGCGAAATTATTGTTGATCGGTGCATTGAATAGCACACATGATATCGGGTCCAGTAATTTGCATTATTTAAGAGTTGGTCCATTCTTTGGTATATTTCATACGAGTAATTAAATTAAATTATTTGAAATCGATTTAAAAAAAAAATAGGGTTTATTACTTGCATTAGTAAAATTCACATAAAAAAGATTTATCGATGATTTGTAATATGATACGGCTTATTCCAACAGAGATGGATAAATGGTTTTTTTTATATTATTATTATTATTTAACTTGATTTATTTTTCTTTATTTATGTTAAAAAAAAACTGAAAATATATTAAGATTTAGTTATTTTTAAATTAAATTAAATAAATTGTAATGATTGTAATTTGTGAATTACATTTCAATTTAAATCACAACTTTTTAAATAAAAAGAAAAATTATTATGAGATAGGGTATGAAGTGACTGAAGTCAAGTGGGAGTGCAAATTTTCCAGGGATGAATTTGACGAAAGTGTAAGAACCGAAATATAAATTAATATCATATTGAGTTAATTTCTATTAAAAATAAATAAATAACTAATAATTCAAAATGTACAAAATGTAAGGAACGACTTAGGTTCATAAAACAATGTATCGATATTAATTATATTAATTCAAGTGTTGCATATTACTAAAAAAAATACGCCTTAATAATTTTGGGCCAAAAAGATTATAAAAAAATCATGTCCGACAATAAGAATTTGGTTCTTTTATGAGCTGAATGTCGATAAATCTCGAGTCTAGAAACTCATTTCGGCCAATTGAACATTTTCAAACTTTTTTTTTTAAGAACCAAAAAGATTGTGCCAAAATAACATAATTTTAAACATTCACTGGAGTAACATTAATTATCCTATACTAGCTACAACATAATAAAAAAAAATAAAAAAAAAATCATTATTTAAAATAGATTTTTAGAAAAGTGAAAACCATGTTGGAAGATTTTCTAACAAGTATAAGTTTTTGACATTGTAGGAGATCTAGGAGAGTTTGCAAGAGTCGGTCGAGGAAGGTTCAGAATGATGGAGGATCAAGGAGAACAAGATAGGGCAGCCATGGTGAAGTGGGCGACCTGATCGCGACATGCAAGCATTCCTATATGCTCAGGGACATCTACTCAGAGCGTACTCTAGAACATGTGACATCTCCTCTTCGTTTTTTTCACCTCATTTGAATTCGGTTACGAAAAATGAGAATTAGCGATATATAAAATAAAAACAAGAATACAAAATTTACGTGAAAACTCAAGACGAGAAAAAATCACTGACAGAGAAAAAGAAAATTTATTATCAAAGATGAGTACAAGAGGTGCAATTATTCCGAATATTAATATTAGTCACAAGATTTATCTGGGAAATAGCGCCGCTATAACGCAATATAGCGCGAAGCGTGGCGAAAACGCTCCACTTCGAGGTATTCGCGTAAAAAAAACGGTCAACGCGCTATAGCGGGATTAAGCGCCGCTCCCGCTATAGCACGCCTTATCCCTCTCTTTTTTTCATAAATTTTTTTTTTTATATAAAAATATATTTAATGTCTTAAAAATAATTAAAATAATATTAAAAATACAAAACGCATTATGACGTTTATTTTTCGCATTGACACGCTTAATCTTGTAATTTTTGATTCTTGGCATCGACGCTACGCAATGCTTTACGTTTTTTAGAACATTGATTATAATACAATGGAACCTAACGTATAATGGAGTGCTGATAAAACAAGTCCATACCCTCTTTTTTTTTTTTTTTTATCATAATTTTAGTTTTACCACAAATGTTGCACCACGAACTTTTTAGATCGAATCAAACGAAATTTTGGTCACCGTACTTTAAAAGATTCAATTATGTGACTATAATTATGAATAAATGTGACTCTTGTGATATATTGCAACTCTTTGGAGAGGTGTATTAACATTTAATATAGAGAGATATTAAGGTTTACATTTAGAAATACATGAAAAACTTGTTTTCTTCCTCTTCTATTTTCTTCTCTTGTTATTCTTAAAATTCATGTTTTCTCTAAAACTATTCTATATGTTTGATACAATTCAAAAATCAAATGTCAAAGACTTTCATGAGTTTCATATATGAAATTACGAGGTTCGACCCAAATTACACCTAGAGGAGGAGATGAATAGATGATTGTGCAGAATTAAAAATTAATAATTAAATAGCAACAAGTCACTATTAATTATCTTTGGATGATTAATCAATCAAGTCAATTTTTCTAAGTTGAATTGTCGCAGTTATATGAAAGCAATAAATAAACAATCAGAATGATCGCGAAGAAATCCCAATTGGGTAAAAATTTCGAGCACTTTGTCAGTCAGCAATCCACTATAAATGAATTATGAACTTACAGTCTGCAGACACGACTCCCACTAGTACTTTCTGACCTCCTAACTACATTTCCAAGAGCCCTCCTGGATTGTGTGCTCCTACACCAACTCCTAATTGAAGTTTTCAAAGCCTTCCTAGATTGCGTGCTCCTGCACCAACTCCCGACTTTATGAATTCGCCTATCTCATGTGGATCGATTAAGAACTCCGTGTTCTCCAACAATTGGAACTCCAGTTATCTTCCCTTAATCTTCAGAACCCTAACAAATGTGTAGGAAGTAGCAGTTTAATATTTGGATTATAGGTTTGACGTTTTCAATACCAAGAACAAATCAAAAACATGAAGGTTGAAAGCTATGGATGAAAAGGATATGAAGCAGTTAGAATTTTCTCAATGATCAACCTTTAAAAACGCGAATTAAATTTTTTTGGATGACCCTGTCACTCGAGCTAAGGTTAGGCGACAGGCGAACGACGGTGTGTCGCTCAAGCGAAGACAAGGCAACAAGCTAGCAACAATGTTGTTGTTGCTGCCGCTCGAGTAAAGTCATGGCGACATCTAGCGAAATTGCGGCGCCGTTTTTTCCTTCTTTTCATTCTCGAACCCTAGAGTTAATACAACTCAATTAATAGTATTTGCTGCTTACTCCTTGACTTTTACAATAAATCTAGTCCTTTTTATTCGCAAATTTGCCAGTTACATTAAAACTCTAACAATATACATTCTTTTCATATTCGTTTTGTATTGTTTGTACATAAACGTCAACAAGCATATACTTGAATTCCATCGTACATCTTGGATGCTTATTTTAATCCACGTTCTGTCTTTTATCCTACATGTGAAGCCACTTTCTTTTTCTCATTTCCTTTTTTATTTTAGAAAAGATATTATTATTTTTTTTTTCTCTTTCTCGTAAAGTAATCTCACTTATATTTGTCAATATTTACTTTTTCTTTAACAAACCAACAATATTGATTCCAAATTTTTGACTAAAAAATGAAAATCAAATAAAAAAATTCTAATCTTTCGACAACGAGCTACCAACTTTTGTGCATTTGAAGTAATAAAGATTTATAAAAGTAGAAAAAGAATCTGGAAAAATAAAATATTGTTAAATAATTGTCCTTTAATTAAAATTATATGATAAGCAGTGACCAAAATGATATCAGAAATCTTCTTCATATCTTATATTAATCTAACTACCCATCTTTAATTAATTTATTATTGAACACATCAAATAATTATAAATAAAAGATGAGACAGCTATAATTTCAAGTTAAAATTTTGACTGCATTTATTTATTTGTTTATTTTAAAGAGAAAAGTAAATTCGTTATTTTACACGACTTTAATGAAGGAAATGAACGATAAAGATATTTTGTGCAAAAAAAAATTGATTTGAGGGTTCAAATATCAAAATTGAAAAGATGAAGACGTTTTACGCCGATTACCCTTTAGCTTAAATACGAACTCAAACTCAAACACTAAAACTAAAATGATAGAGGCTGTTATCACTTATAATTAACCAAGGACATTTTTGTCAAATCAACAAACCAAAATAAAATTATCCTAGATCAATCACCATGTTGAGTTAGATTTACATCCATGATTAAAGTTGAATGGAATATTGACATGTTAGGGGTATTTCAGTCAATTCGAAATTTGAAATCCAAAATAAATACCGAAAAAAGAAAAGTGTGACCTACATGGGCCGGCTTTTAACTATATTTAGCTGGACAGACATGTTATCACACTCGTCCTAGCTGTTTTTTTTCCTTCTCTCTATACATACACCTATACATACACACATTTATCTCTGTTCATGTTACGGTGTGAACTATCGAGTGTTGTTTAAAATTTTTCTTACCAAAAACAAATGGTAAAGATTCTTTAGCTGACATAGAAAAAATGAAAAATATTCTGTTTTTAATTTATTAATTTACGGTGTGAGATTGACAGACAGATGCCTCACAACACCCAATCTTGATAAAACCTGCAGAATTCACCATCTTCTTATTTTATTTTGCAGCTGTAATTGGCAAGGAGACTGGAACTGGAACTCCTCTTCATCATGCTTGGAAATTCAGGCAGCAGCAGAGACGGCGGTGCAGCCGCTGTTAAGGATAATGAAAGTGGTGGTGAAGTTGGGCTTGGCAGCGGTGGTTTTGAAGATGAAGATAAGTTGGGAATTGAAGAAGTTGAGAGGAGTGGCCGCGGCGGAAACCGGTGGCCGAGGCAAGAAACACTGGCCCTTTTGAAAATTCGATCTGATATGGACGTTGCTTTTAGGGACTCAAGTCTCAAGGGTCCATTATGGGAAGAAGTTTCAAGGTAATATTAATTATGAATATAAAAGGCAATTCTGGTTCATATTTTCATTGAATTATTGCTTTTGCTGATTGAATTGGAAGGTCATTATCTTTCAGTTAAGTTCACAAAAAAATCAGCAGTTCTTAAGGAATATAAAATTCCAGGTTTTCGCTTTTCAGTTTTGGCACTTTGTTGCTAATTATAGCAATGAAGTTAGAAGATTGTTTTATCTTCATCTTCAAGTTTCTCTTCAGATTTTCAAGCCAAATCTACATAAAAGTTCTTGCACCATGATTTGGTTGGATTAATCTCTCGACTTTTATCTGATCGATTAATTTCGTAGATTTTCAGGGTTTTTTTAAATATGTTTGGATGAACTTAAGATGGCATAAGAACGCATGAGGATTGTATTTTTGTTTGGAAATTTTATTAACAGGAAAATGGCGTTACTTGGTTATCAAAGAAACCCCAAGAAATGCAAAGAGAAATTCGAGAATGTGTACAAGTACCACAAAAGAACTAAAGAAGGTCGATCTTCAAAATCAGATGGCAAAACTTATAGGTTTTTTGATCAATTACAAGCTCTTGAGCATAATCCTCCACCGCTGCTAGCTCCTCCGTCTCAGGTGGCGGTGGTGCCACCGCCCCTCCTTACTATAAATCCACCAGTTGCAGCCCAGGTTAGCCCTGTAAGCACTGTCCCACAAGGTACTAATACTCCAATGAATTTTTCATTCCAAATTTCACAGCCACCTTTGCAGCCACCAAAAATGCACAACACAAATCCTCCTCAAGCTCATACTTTTCCACCTTCTCGTCCGAAAATATCCACTAACCATCTATCGATTTCGACCTCTTCCTCGACTTCGTCTGACGAGGATATTCAGAGGCAGCACAAGAAGAAGCGGAAATGGATGGACTATTTCGAGAGACTAATGAAGGATGTAATTGAGAAGCAGGAAGAAATGCAGAAGAAATTTTTAGAAACGCTCGAAAAATGGGAAAGGGATCGAATCGCTAGAGAGGAAGCTTGGAGAGTTCAAGAAATGACGAAAATGAATAAGGAGCATGAACTTTTAGTCCAAGAAAGATCAAATGCTGCAGCTAAAGATTCAGCAGTTATTGCATTCTTGCAAAAGATAACTACTGGACAACAAAACTTGCAAATTCCAACGGTACAAGTGCCCCACGATCCATCTCCACCGGTGGTGACACCACAACAATCACCAACTCCACCAGCACCTCCACCAGTTCCAGTAACAGCAGAACCAACGCCAGTAAGAATTGACACTCCTAAAACCGATAATGGTGGTGAAAACTTTATTCTTGCTATCTCTTCCCGGTGGCCTAAAGCTGAAGTGGAAGCTCTCATCAAGCTCCGAACTGATCTTGATCTCAAGTACCAAGAAAACGGGCCGAAGGGGCCGATGTGGGAGGAGATATCATCCGCGATGGCTAAAATTGGCTTCAACCGGAGCGCAAAGAGGTGCAAAGAGAAATGGGAGAACATCAACAAGTACTTCAAGAAAGTGAAAGAGAGCAACAAAAAAAGACCTGAAGTTTCAAAGACATGCCCATATTTCGAACAGCTCGATGCAATATACAAAGAGAAATCCAAGAATGAATCTTCATCGATCAATCCTGGGTACAATATACAAAAGCCTGAGAATCCAATGGTGCCATATATGGCGGTTCCTGAGCAGCAATGGCCACTTCCTCTACATGCGGATCACCGGCAAGAATCAGCGCTAGCTGATGATGACCACGGTGGCGATGGCGATGGCGATGGCGATGGCGATGAAGATGAAGGAGGTGGTATGAAATTGTTACAAACAAGCAGCCATCTTAAGTTACCACCACCACATTGAGTGAGCTCTTTAGAGAGAGAATGATAAAGATATAGAGAGAGAAACGGAGAGCATAAGTTGTTAAAAATCAGGCGAGTGGGATGAGCTTCTGTGAGTGGGACAAGATTGCTGAAGTTGTCTAAAGGGCGGGGTAAGGTGGCGGTGAAATTTCCAAATACACAAGTGGGCTGGAGGTGACAGAGCTTATTATTTGTCTACATGTTTATTTAATTTATTTATTATTTTGGAAATAAATACAAAAAATACAAATAATGTAATAGCATTTGCACTTTTTTGTTTTGTTTGCTTAGTGGCGTAACTGTCCAAACACATGAATTTATGTCAAATGTTAGTGTTTTATTCCACTCTAATTGTTTTAATAGTAATTCATGTTTATGGTTGGTATATAGCACTTGAAATGAACACATAGTATGGTGAGGAAGTTTTTAGCATTATCGTTATTTACGTTATCTATACGGGTGTTAAGTAGATGCTACTTGACTTGCCTCGATCTTTCACACGAGTCAGTTCGCGAACTGATAGTGGCTCGCCAATATTTTTTTAGTGAAATTTGCATTTCATTCAAAAATTACGAACAAATTAGTACAAGATGCTTACTGTTCGTCAGATCTTCTAATATTAAATCTATCCTAATAAACATGTCATATAGCTGCTTTGTGGTTGAATTTCTCTATATGTGAGGCCCCTCTTAAATGTATTATCATTTCTTTTATGAGTAAGGAGGTACTCAATATAGGAAGATTAAATTTTGAAAATTTTATTTTGTTTCTTTAGTTTCCATGAGGAAAAAAAATTAAGAAATTTGTTTTTTTATATTATTATTTCTACAGAAAATTATATGGGAAACATTATGAAATATATAATTCTTTTATTGAATCACAGAAATATAGAATTATTGAACACTTAACTTAAATAAATCAATATAATAATCTCTAAATGAGTTCTTAGGGTAGAACATTCACAACCGTGATGTAAATTTTGGTAAATTGGTATCTCCAAAATTATTTTTATATCCCCGTTTACATCCTAGTGAATTTAAATTCAAGTTTTGCTCTAATGGAAAGATCTAAATCCACATTTTGTCTCTTGTGGAAAAAAATAAAATAGATGTATATAGACATTTTATATATTTTCTATCAGAAAATGTGATTCGTATTTCCTTTACATTTCTCCCTTAGAGAGGTTCTCGATTACTTTACAGATCTAAATCACAGTTTACATCTATTTTACATCACAATTGGAGATGCTCATGGTATAAGAGTATACCCAATCTTTAATTCAAATTTCACCATCACTCATTTGGGAGATTTTGTGGTTAAAATGTAAAAAAAAAAAATTATGGAGCAACTTAAAAAGAATTTAATTATTTTTTAAGAATGTGTTGTTGAAAATGAACGTGAGGAAAATGTGATTTTCAAATTAATCACTTTCAAGTAAGGTATAATTTTGAATAAAATAAATGTGTTTTCATTCTAAAAGTTTAAATTTTTGGACAATTTAGACTCCTAATGTTTAATCTTTTAGACTGAATAATTCAAACATAACTTGGGTCTTAAATTTTTGGATTTTTTTGAATCCTATATATAGATTAAAATTAGATTTTTAATAAATTTTGATAAAAATTAATAAAATATATGATTGAAAAGTTGTGAATGTCATAAAATTAATAGTTGACTTTGACTTGAAAGTTTATTAAACAACTTTCTTTCTTCCAAACAACCCCACAACCTCTCTTTCACGGGCTAACCAATGCGTCTACCTGGTCGAGTCTTTTCAAGTTCATCCCAAACAAAGCGAACCCCTTTCGATTGGGGAGATTCAAATAAAAGGCCGATTTTTATTTTAATCCAAACCAAATGGCTTAGTGAACTTTGTTATATTGGGGGTTTTTTACTTTCTAAGAAAAACAAGATTCAACCTTTTGACCTTTAAAAACTCGGTTAAATATTTAAAATTCGAAGAATTCACATTTTTTATCAATTTTTTCAATCAAACGTTTTATCAAAATATACTTAAAAAAATTAATTTTGAACTTTTAAATTTGAATAGGACAAAGATCCAAGTTGACAATCCAATTGATATGGAGACCTACCATAATCCCGTGGGCCTTACACCAAATTATTGTTTATTGAAATTGGGATTAGAAAGCAATTTAGAGGATTCTTCTCTTCGGACTAATTAAGGTAAATATTTAGGGAAAATTAGTCCCAGCATCCCCATTTTCTTGAAAGAGTTGATAGATACCCCCTTGTTTACTCTTAATACTAATTACACATTTTAACAAAAATAATAATCAATCTTTTCAAACTCCATTCATAATTTCTCACGCATTTAATAAAATTACACCAAATTCTTCATTATCGCAAAGCCTAAAATGTGAAATCGAAAAGATGAAGTGTAATTTCAAATGCTTGTAAATAGGTGTAAACACAAACCATCAATATTTAATAAATCAAAACAACTATATATCTATATCTTTTTAAAATAAATCATGTTGACCTCGGTTTCTGATCGGTGACGTGGCCAATAGTTTAGGCTCCACTCACTCACATGCATAAGGCTCCTTCACAATTGGACAAACCATTAGAAGAAGTACATAGCATTCTTCATTGGTCGGTGAGGTTATCGTGAGCACTTTGAAGATCAAATCAATCGACTTGTATATTTGGGTGTGAGATGAATACATGAATTGAGCCACATGTACGTGTACGGGCACTGAATTATAGAGAAAAACAAAAAGAGTGAGCAATAATACTATTGAGAGTGTGAAATTGGATTAATTTCAAATGGTACTAAATGTGAGTTTTTATATATGTAGAAACGGTGAAGTTGTTATCGTTGGAAGAAAGACACGTGACCTCATTTTGACGATTGTTACGTTTTCTCCTATGTGTTACTCTGCGATCCTAGGTTTAGAGGACATTTAATAATTCTGAAAAATGGCCACTATATAACATACATCATATCATAAATATGTAAAGTATATTGATAAGTTAATTGAAAGGCACCAACTGTAGAGTCTAGAATGTCACATTAATCAACGTAGACGAAATATCTCTCGTAGAAGGTGAAGTAAGAAGATGCCTAAGTAGATCTTAAAAATTGGAGGCTCTAGCTACAAAATTTTCCGATTATTGATTCCAAATGCAATTATTGTACAGTGAATTATGTGATTAATTTATTAGTTGACTTTTTATAGGACAAGTCATGTGGAGCAAAAGATTATCAACAATGGTGTGTGTGTGTGAGCGAGCATGTGCAGAGCGACTCAACAATTTGTACGATTAGTTAGGGGCCTTTTATTATTGTTGGAGGTCTTTCACTTTCATTACGTCAACCTTAGTTGCCGTTTGAAATAGTAATAAGATAAGGATAAAGATCCCTAATTAAAAAAAAAAAAAAAAATGTTACGTAAAAGTGAATGTCTAAAAAAAATAAAATTGTGGAGCTTAGAAAAGTCCTATTTTCTAATTTATGCCACGTGTTTGGCTAAGCTTCACTTTGAAGTAATTTTTAATTTTTATTATGTTCGTATATATTACTTTTTTATGAATAATTGCATTATTAACTCCCGACTATTGGGGGTAGTAAATTACTCTTCATTCTTCAAAAATAAAAAATATATGTGTGTACATGTATATAGTTTAACGGTCATTTTTCAACGATTGAAAACCATCCAAATCAATTTAAATCATCAAGTGACATTCATATTATTAATTCTATGACTAGAAACTAAATTTGTCCAGACAACTTGAGTCGACACTCAAATATTTCAAGTAAGAAATAATTGAGGACTGACTAGTTACTAGTGCAATAGATTGAAGACCAATAATGTACTTTTATTTCTATATATATAAAGTGGCTATGAAACAGAATTTCTTGTTTTAACAGAAAAATTAACGGAAATTCTTGTTTTAACGGAAAAGTTAACGGTTTTTTTAATTTTATTTTTGTTTTTAAACAACTTTTTTGTTTTTGTTCAAAA
>CAIGRO010311627.1:0-10696 GCA_903798355.1 Fraxinus baroniana | reverse complement strand
GGTCAAAGGTGTGAGCATCTTGTCAATTCCCAACAACGCATCATCCAAATCCAGTTGTGCAAGTACTGCACGCATCTCAGCCTGCCATAGCGAAAATCTAGTGCTTCGACCCAAAAGCCGAATATCATACTGCATGAAAGCCATCACGAACAAAAATTTCGAACAAATTAAATCTTACGCTCTGCGGAACTACTGAACTTTGGCTCTAATACCACTTGTTATGAAACAAGATGATACCAGAATTACTCTGATATCACTTGTTAGGATTGATACAACTTGTTGTGATACCAATCAATAGATTGAGATGTTAAAGTTATTTGGCAAAGTAATAAAGTATGTGATCAAGATAAGAAGAATAAAAGAAGACAAGAATATGGCGCAGGAATTATGAGATTTTATTGCCTTAAAAATAATGGAGAAGAGAAAAAAATATTACAATGATCCTAAAAGCTAGTAATCATAAATCTCACACTATAAATTGTATAGAAGAGCCTAGTATTTATAGGGAATATGTAGGGGACGTCCAAGACCTCTTGGTAGAGTTGTTGATGAAGCAGAATGCTCAAAACACGAGTCCGCGGAAAAAACGGAATAGGAGGCTGTAGCGCCTACTGTTGAAAAATAGCACTTGTGACGCCTGGGCGCCATGTCTCGGGCCAAAAACTTCCAAACTTGTTCCAAAGCTGTCCAAAAGTCCTCATTCAAGTCAAACTTCTAATTATCATTGAAATTTGATCTTCATAACTTGACTCTAATAGCATTCCAAAGATAAATTCTTCATGACGTGCACTTCAATTAGAATTCTTTAATTACTTCAAACACTTCAACAAAGGAATTCGATCACACCCAAATTCCAATATTATCCAACCTTATAATATGTAGAATATGTACCTTAATGTTCTGCTGAAAACATGTTACAAAATGTTAGGTCTCTTTTGTTGCTTATGATCTACCTCTTTTAATAGATTTTCCATGTATCAGATAATTGGATGGTTGCATTGTTTTATTCAGCTTGAACTTTATCAAATCATTTGATGTATCATTGTTACTTGGTCTTCTTCAGGTTAGATTCCATCCACTCCATCATGAAGTTCAAGTGGAAGTTTAGACCACGAAGTTCGGTAATGCCGCTAAGTGTCTAGGTAACCTTAAAACTTGAGCATTAGAGCAATGAAAGCTGCAATCACGACCCCCTTATGAGTGGTAAGTATACAGGTGAGCTATTTCTTTTTCTCTTATAATTGCTTCATGTCACAAGTGTGAAAGAATGGTCTAAAAGTTCCCCATGCTTTTTTCTTGTATTTTCTCATATCTCCCTCTAAAGGTACTTCCTTTTTAGAGAGAGGGAGAGATCCATCGGATCGAAATCTTGACTCTTAGTTGTGCTGATAGTCAATTTTTTCTCGAAACTTTCTCCCTGTTGTACAAACAAGTCTATGACTTCCTCATTGCCATTGTTGAACCCGTTTCCAGGTATCATTTTACTCAATAAGCTGTGATTATATGTGTCACATGTTTGAGCCATTGCTTACATACTATGACACAAAAAATGAGAGTTGATAGTTCATAGCAGTATTAGTCTACTGCACAAGGGTAAAATTAAAAAGATTAATAGCTCAATAGTTGTACTTTAGAAGAGAGGTACAACTGATAGCATAGTTGAACTAGCTGGTTTATTGAATTCGAGTGTAACTGGAATAGGACTTTTTATGTATTTTCTATTTTAGAGGCCCGACTCAATGCATGAGTACAATTTTACACTACTCGGTATATGCCGAAGTGGAAATGCTTGTACCTACCACAAAGGGGCAGGACACTGATGAACAGCAGCAAAAATGATTGTCATTGGCCTATAAGATGCAAAGAATCGACTGCTATGCACAGAGTGAACTTGGTCATGGGTCCAACATACAAGGTCTTGAAACTATTGCAACACTTGACGCTAAGACTGATGAATTCGTAGTTCATAGTCTGACATTGACCTCAAGCAAAGTAAGCAACATGGTAGATAAGAGGTTGGTAATGTAAGAGATGTTTTGTCGCTGCACATCTGGTTATTGTACTATATATGTTTGGATTAAATTCACAAATGGCCACCACACTTTATAGTTAGTGTCACCAAGGCCACTCAATTTTATTTTGTTTCACTATGGTTACCCAACTTTATCTTTAATGTCACCATGATCACCCAATTTGATTTTATTTCATGATGGCCACATAATTTCATATAACATCATGGCCACCCAATTTCTTTTCACCATTTTCACTAATTTCAAAAGGGGGAAAATGGCAACTTTGTATTATACTCCTTCCATCCCATTTATATAGGCTTGTTTTGTTTTCAGACGAATTAAGAAATCTTATTTAATGTTATTGGAAAATCAATTTTGCCAAATTCCTAATTTCCTCTCATTTAATTATCAATAACTAATAGTTAGTTATTATTGAGCGTAGTAAAGAAATAAGAGTATATTAGTAAATGAACAAAATAAAACATTCTTAATAAAGAAACAAGACTATATAATTGGGATAAGAAAATAAGGAAAATGAGCATATATAAAAAAAGGTTGAACCCCAAACTTGAAAGCCTCGCCCCTAGAGCATCTTGAACGAGGTAAATCGCGGGATGTGCCTCAGTAGACCAATGTACTAAAAAAAAAGTGAGCATATATAAATTAGATGGAGTGAGTATATATAAATAAATTAAAAACAAAACAAAAATTATTTTTTTTAAAAAACGTTTATTTTAAAATAAGTTTGTATTTTTTTTTTTAAGAAAAATCAATAAGTTTTGATTTTATTTTATTTTTTAATGAACGTTTTGTTTAAATAATCTTTCATTTTATTTTATTTTTCTAAGTAACTTTTTTTAAATAAGTTTTTATTTTATTAATTTTTTTTTTCAAAAAATAAGTTTTTATTTTATTTTATGTTTTTAAGTAATGTTTTTTAAATAAGGTTTTATTTTATTTTATTTTAAAAATAATTTTTTATTTTATGGTTTTTTAGTTTATTTCATATGTATATAATACAAAGTTACTGTTTTATCCCTTTTAAAATTAATGAAAATTGTGAAAAGAAGTTGGGTGATTATGTTGAAATATTATATGAAAATGGATGGCCATGATAAAACGTTATATGAAATTTGATGACCATAGTGAAATAAAATCAAATTGGGTGGCCATGGTGGAACGAAATTAAATTGCGTGGCCATGATGACACTAAGCCCTCGTTTGACACCTATTAATTTCTCATTCTCATTTTTCATTTCAACCACATATTCTCCTAATAAAATAATATTACGCACAAATCAAAAGCTTTTCATCACTTTTCCACACACATTCTTACATCAATCACTATTCCAAAAATTCTTTTCTACTCAAAATAAGTTTCAAATAGGGGCTAAGTATAAAGTTGGGTGGCTATTATTGGATTTAACCTATAGTTGTTTCCCTATCTATTTCGGTTTCTAATCTTTTATATGTTAGAATTTGGGTGTGACCTGAATTATTTGTTGAAAATAATTGGGCACTTCTAATTAAAGTGCACATTAAGAAAAATTTTAGTTGGAATGCTATTGTAAAATTCTATTTAAATTCACTTTGATAAATTTTAGTTGAAATTCTATTTGGAAGCTCTATTAAGAGTTGAAATTTGTGTTGGACTTAAATATGTTGAAATTACGAACCGAAGGGTGTTCTCGCCACATTTTCTCTAGCTTGGAGCTAGTTGGGCTCTTGAGTGTCAAAATCAGAGAAGCTGTCATCCACCTGGTGCTAGGGCGCCGCTAGTTTGGAGCTAGCTGTTCACTCGAGAGGTGGTATTATTCGACCCAAGCCTTTTCTTGCATTCTACTTCAATTACAACTTTATTCCTAGGGGTTGGATGTCCTCTATTTATTCCCTATATATAGTTGGCTCTTCATTACAATTTAGATGACAAGTTAGAAATATTCTAAACACAATATCTTTATATTCTCTCTACATATCATAATAAAACTTTCATTCTCTGCAAATTATTTTGTTCATGTGATCATTTTTATTCATATTGTGTCTATAATTTCTTATTTTTTCTCCCAGAAAATTGGTATTGGATTAAGTCGTTATCATCTTTGTTTCGCAACAATCTGGCATCAGAGATTTTAGTCTTGAAATTTTTGGGAAGATAGAGATTTTCTGTGATGGCAATTGTTGACGTTGAAAATTGTATGAGCAAATTCAAGCCAACTTAGGATGCAAAATAAGAATTTGATTGATTGTAAATCAAAAGATTAAAAGAGTTAATACAACTATTCCATTTCCTTTTTGAAGGAGACATTTGAAATATAAAAATGTAGGAATACTTGTAATATAAGTTTTGTGTGTCCGTTCTCCTCTTTCTCATTCTTCCTTTTATAGGGAGAAATATACATGTATCCTTCATTTTTCCATCTTATCAGCTACCGTAGTGAGCTGGAAAAAAGTACACTTTACTGGCATGTTCGGATTGGTCAACAAGATCGGCCTATCAGATCATAATAAATTAATCTTACATGTGGTCCCCAACAATTAATGAGTTACTTAAGGAAGGAAGTGACAAGTGTATTTTATACACTTATTCGGGGTCCTAAAATATCGATATTTGGTAGTTCTTTTGATAAAATATACCTAAATTGTTGTATTTTATGTTACATAGGTAAAACTCAATGGTTGAACGAAGAATCGGAAGAAAAAAAGCGAAAATTGGAGAAAAATGACAAAATATAAAGTTAGAGGACCAAATTGAAATATTCAATAGTTGACACGGACCAAAAGATGATACTTGAAAAATTTTTAGGAGACAATTGGATGGAACTAGAATTCAAGGAGGAATGGAATATGATCACAATCAATTTCTAATCACACAAGTTATATTCCAAATTTCTAGTCAAAGATTGAAACCAATTTTTGGCACAGTAAACATACAAATTGGAAAAATCATATTTATATCAAAGTTGTATTTCTTTGAATTAGCTTTCTAATGCGTTTTGAATCACATCAATCGGATATCAGGAGCGAAAATTATGACCAAAATACTGAAAGCTGTGTAGAGACCATAAAATCCGCTCGCGAATGGAATTTTCCTTATTCAATTAGAACTATTTTGGAAGTCAATTTGGATGTGATTTTAAACCAATTTTCGACTCCTACAAATAGAGAATAACAAAATACATATGGGAGAGTTCTCATGTACATATTATGCTCCAATATTCATCAATTATTATCATTAAAGGCAGAGAATTCATAGTTTTTGTAAGAATTCAATCAAGTGAAAATTCAAGTCTAATTTTTGGGCAAAGAAGAGAAGGTACAAGTTAAGAAGAGAAGGCGCAAGTGAAGATTCATCAAGAAACCATTGAAGAGATCCAAGTTTTCAAGATTCATCTTCATCTTCTCAATTTATCAAAATCAGGTTATATCTTTTCACTTATATATGATTTCTTGTAATTTCTATATGCTAGACTAATTTATACACTACTAGGATGAGATGAACCCTTGTTATGATATTTTTAGTTTTTAATTAATTATTCTGACTTTAATTTGATATGATTTATGGATGTTTATTATCATTTTATCGTTGTTTTCAATTACTTGATCACTAATTGAATTGTTAGTGAATTTTATTGTTATCGAGAGAGACAATAGAGTTTAAGCATGTTATAATAAACATTGTAAGGTTCGATAGATGATAGAGATATACCTCTATACTTTATATGGTTTTAATAGGTGTTCTAGTACTTATCAATGCATTTATCATATTTGCGTGTTTCATCGTGAGATAGAAGGGTCACATGAGGGGAATAGATTTGATCGCTATCGAAATAGACTTCCAATTAAATTAGGAACATTGACCAACATAAACTATTTCAAATTGTCAATTTAATTGTTACACTAAAAATAGAATAATAAGGGGGATTAGACATCTTAGCAATGCATCTCACATATTTGAAGAATATATTTACTTGCTTTAGACTTCCAATTAAATTAGGAACATTGACCAACATAAACTATTTCAAATTGTCAATTTAATTGTTACACTAAAAATAGAATAATAAGGGGGATTCGACATCTTAGCAATGCATCTCACATATTTGAAAAATATATTTACTTGCTTTCATTAGTTTATTTGATAATTTAGATATTAGTATAGAAAAAATTACAAGACTTATTTGATATTCGATTAAAATTATTATTAATTTTAACTCGATCAAATACGTAGTTCTCATGGGTTCGATACCTTATTCACTACTATATTACTTGATAACGATCCAGTTCACTTGTGAGAAAATCAACCGATCAGGAAGCTAAAACATTTCATTGGTGCAATTAGTGGGCGCTGATGCAAGACCTTTTATATGTTACTTGCCAATTGATCGTTAGTACATTGTGCAAGAAACCTTCAATCATTGTATTTCCTTCGACCTCGATAAACTATATAATCCGAGCTGACCTCATATATCCGAACTCATATTAGTACAGACTTATCGCATATACCAAAATGTATCAATTTCGGAGGTCGGATGCCAACAGCAACTATGAAATATGATATTACACTATTAGATTGCAATACTAGATTCTCTTTGTAGTAGGTAAAGATGCAAGTAGTAGT
This sequence comes from Fraxinus baroniana, assembly GCA_903798355.1. Classification (NCBI taxonomy): domain Eukaryota; kingdom Viridiplantae; phylum Streptophyta; class Magnoliopsida; order Lamiales; family Oleaceae; genus Fraxinus; species Fraxinus baroniana. Next base: position 4,069 of record CAIGRO010311627.1, on the reverse strand, counting down.
AGCTGAGATGAATTTGGACAACGCGTTATTGGGATTTGACAAGATATCCACAACTTACACTCCAGAGGGATCAAAACATCTTATCTCTAATACATCTTCATTTTTCAAATAATATTCTATTACAAATTGTTGATTACGAACCTTGGAAGTATGTCTCTTTGTCCTATAGACAAGTATCCAAATGACTACATCTATGGGGTGTTGAAGAATCGATGAACATGTGTCATGAGAATGTGTTCCTCTTTGGTAAACCCAGTATAGCAATCCACTAGCTTATATCACTACACACAGCATAAATAGAACATTCATAATACAGTCAGGGAAGAAGATCGATGCTAGTGATGCCACTGTTGTATTGCCAGAGAACACCATACAATGAAAGGGTATGTTGGGAGGAAGGGGGGGTTACCGTGTAAATCAAAACTCAGATATATGCCATTCACTGTTTGAAGTGATTGTAAACCCTTTATGAAGCATATACAAAATCTGGAATCTAATATAGACACCGGCACCACAAAATTCTGCCCATGTGAAGTTAAGAGAAGGCATTCCCCTTGTATTATGCGCTACTCGATTTTCAGATAAACGGATGTGTATGAAAATTTATTTGAGATTGAGAAAAGAAAAGAAAGAATGAAGTGCACATATACGAGTTCAAATATTTGAATGGCCACTAAACTTTGCACAATATTACGACTTACTCACCGAACTTCATCAGGCGTCTCATTAGCCACTAAACTTTGCTCCGTCCCACTCCAACACTCATGGGATGGAATCCGTTAATAGATTTGATGACGTGGATGATGGATAAATGGCATGGCTGGTTAAATTGGTAAGTGCCAAGTCACCGCCACGTAAGCAATCACATATTATGAACAACACATTTCCCAATTCTTAAACACACGCCTTTGGAATATTAAAACACAAATCGCAAAGGCTTGAAATCCATTTAACTCATGATCTCGTCTCTTACGCAAAGTCTTTGAACCCTAATCCCCAAATCAAGATCATCTGTAAATGAAACTGTCAGATTAGCAAGTCAATCTATGAGAAAATGTAGTATCAGGCTCGTATATATTTTTATTCCATGTAGTTACTTGTAATTGTCTTGCGTTAGGTTTGCCAGTTCCCATGCCCTTGTTTCAAACTGGGACGGTGGAATATGTGAACTTTGATCATTTCTAATAGATATATATACAATAAGAGATAATAAAATCAAGTTTTTAGTTCAGCAAAAACGAGTGTGGATTTCGATTTTGATTTACTGTCTTGTGACATACATTATTCATTTCTAGTATACAACATTATTCATTTTATGGTTTGATGTTTAAAATGTTGCTATATTCTGTAATTAAATATTTAGTAGACTTGATTGTCCAATTTTTAATGCGCTTTAATTTTATGACAGATATGTGGATGATCCAAACTTCATGGATTTTGAGAACAATTTTAATTCAGTTATGGAAGTAGAATGTTGATTTTAAAAGTGATGGAGTGACTCTTATACCCTTGTAGGCAAATGTAGTGCTTGATGTGCTCCAGTGATGGGAATAACTTGGTTAAAAGTAGCTTCTGCCGAGGTGTGCATGGTTGGATTATGTTGAAGAAATCAAGGGCTACAGCTTTATTAGAGGATTTTCAGAAGATAGTTGGGTTTGAAGTTAGAGTTTCTGGCTACAAATGCATGGGCAAGTGCAGAAGCGTAGTATCGTTTCTACCATTACGGAGAAATCAAATTTTCAGTCCAAGCCTAACTTAATATCAAATTGATCTAAGTTTTACCCAAATATGTTATTCTACCATAATTCCGTTTCTACTTTCTGGAGAAATCAAATTGAAACTCGACTGCGCCTTTTTTCATTATTGTGAGCTCACTATCTTCTTCTTTTTGTGATTTTAACAGTTAAATTTATGAAGAACTCAATAAAAAGAGATGCAAAAATACATATAATTGAACTACGTTATATTTGTAAGAGCTAATACCCATACTGAACCGAACAATGTCTAGCCCTAGACAAATTTGAGTTCTTACATTGTTGGGATTCTATGGACCAAGACTTGCTTTTATTAGTCTTAGGGCTGAACAAAAAAATCGTGAAACCGCAAACCAAACCAAAACCGTTGGTTCGGGTCCACGTGAACTAGCAATTTTCCCTTTCAAACTGAACAAAATCATTTCAAAATGATTTGTTTTAGGTTTCGATTTTCAAACACAACATAAAACTAAATCGAACCTTTTTTTAATCAAACAATTAATTTTATTAAATTATAAATTTTACAATTTCACTTTCCAAAAAAATATCAATTTAGCAATACAAATTACAATCATCAAATTGAAATAATCATATAAAGTAAATTATGTTCATCATTATCGTCTTATTGATTTACCAATCTACCGCACACGTCCTGACCCTATATCTAAACGAAACTAAATTATTCCCAATTTATATGAAATGAACAGAAATAACATATATTGTCGATAATCTAAATTATAATTCAACAAAACTACGGCATCAAATCAAGCCCAAAGTTTCAGAAGCCGTAACCTAAACTCTCATTTTTCAAACATTTGACATTTGGCTACCACTGTTGAATGAAATGTGATTCTCAATCACAATTCGTCAGTCACCTTTTGCCTATTAATCTGCTAATTTTCCACTTGAGTCGCCTCTCCGTCTCTTCTCTCTCGGTAAGTCTTTGATTATCATTAAAGTCTCTTTTTAACATTTTTACACTTGAGAGTCGTGGTTTGAATAGAAAAATGACTTAAATGTTAAAATTTCCTAATTAGTACTACTACATTCTACTTTCTTAAAGTAGTTAGAGAATGAATTTTTTTAATTCGCAATAAGTCTAAACTCTATCAATCTTTGTACATCTAAACATATCATGTTTAATCCTTATTTTTCTTCTTATAGTAAGACGAAATGAGGTTTAACCAAATTATAGAAGCAGGATGCGACTCTAACTTTACCAACCGCTATACGACAATATGAAAAGCAAATAAGAAAAAGGTTAATAAAAACGAAGAAATATGTATTCGTTCTATTGACATGTTTTATCAATCTTTTGAAAAAAAATAAAAATTATTCACGGGTTTCATGAGAAATATGAATGTAATTTAACATTTAACATTATTAGGTTTTGTTTAAACTTATATATTAAGGGTGTGTTTGAGCCACATTATTTTGGAAGAACGTATTTTAGAATAGTAGAATGATGGAGATCGTGTGGTTAAAAAAGAAGGAAATGTTATTGATGTGATGGAAAATATTATTTTATTGAAAAATGTGTGGTTGAAAATGAGTAGAAGAATAATAATGAAAATTATAATGTGTACCAAACAAGGGCTAAATTGTTTTGAATATATTATTATAATGTCGATAGGTGAACCGCGGATTAAAACTGAATCAAATCGCAAATTATGGTTTAGCTTGATTTGCAAAAATTTCAAACTGCACGAAACAGTTTGAGTTGAATATATGATACAAACCATCCAAATCGAACCGCATTCACCTCTAGTTAAGTCCCACTGGCCCCGTTCCACTCCGCCGCTGGTCATCATGGCTCTCGCTCTGTTGTCACTTTCTCACCACATAACCCACTAATAGACTAATAAGTAGAGTATATGCAAGAAAATGCTTTCACCGTGTGATATGTATTATAATAATTTATTCAACTGTTGTTTCAAGGGAAAAAAAAGAGTAAAAAAGAGCGCCAGTCCTAATTATAGTTTCAAAGAGACAGAAAATAACGCATTACAATTGGGGCAATTTTGCCGCCAATCCTAATTATAATAATCATCAATTGGTGGATTGGCTAGCCAACATTCGTACAACATACATACGCCACTGTTATTTCATAATTCCTGACAGAACATTCGTACTTTTATAGTTTTATTGTGTCAAAAAATATCAAAAATTACAACATACACTTACATACAACCTAGAGGAAGAAAAACAGTGATAAGAAATCCAACCTCGTCAAAACTGAAAATACTTTCTCTGAACCTCCAGCTTCAAAACATAAACCGAGCAATATGGTTTCGCAGCATATATAAACCACCTTT
>CAIGRO010311583.1:0-17169 GCA_903798355.1 Fraxinus baroniana | reverse complement strand
ACATTTTGGAGGGGGGGGGGTGGTTTTATGAAGGGGGTCCTTGGGACCCACCTCATGTTAGGCAAAGGCCTCTACCAGGCCTGGGTAGAGGAGAGTTTCTCATATATCTTTATCTTTCGAATCATATTCTTTAGGGAATTCATCTTGCATGGTATTAGAGACAAAAAAAAAAAAAAAAATCAAGAAGGGGAATTCCTTGTTTGATCATTCCTAAGATAGTTTAAATGGAAACAAAATTGGATCATTAAAAATTCATTTCTTGTAGTTATTTTTGTCTCATTATTTTGAACTCGTCATTTCACGGTTTTTTTTATTTGCAAGGTGCATTACGAAGTTGGCCACGAAAACTTCAATATGGTAACGAAAACCTATCCTGACAAGTGAAGTACATAGTCTGAAATTCAGCCGATAGAGGTGACTCCAAAATGAGTATTTAAAGATGAACATCAATATTATTAAATCAATTTCTGGCATCCATCTTTGGCTCGTTGGCATAAAATTTCTGTTCAATGGTTTTTCAACTTGAAAGATGTTTTACAAAGTTTATCATGAATACTTTGAAAAAGACAAAAAACTACTTCGACGAGTAAAGAACATAGCCCAAAAATAAGTCAAAAGAGGTGACATGACATCAAAATACGAATTAAATGATAAAAAGTAGAATTGTTAATGGATCTAAACAACTAATTTGGTTGATATACTGAACTCTGTCATTTAATGGTTTTTCAATACCAAAGATGTGCTATGAAAAAATCAAACTAATTTAGGCCCCCGACGATAAATTTCTAACTCCGCCACTGATCATTTGCCCAAGGAAAAATTCACTGCATGTATAACATCCCAAATCTCAGCCTCAAATGCAAACTTTGTGCCTAATGGAGATGCAAATCACCCTTGGACAAATACCCCACTGTAACAGAAAACAGCACCACAACCTTCTGGATGCAACCCCCCTTCGGCTGCTTCGTTTTGCTGGTAGTGGAGGCCACCACTGAACTGGGATTATTTTCGGACCTTTTCTGGCTTACCCGCGATGCAGAGACTCTTAGACACCACCCTTTTCAACATAGAGTTATCCATGCCCCCATGACATAGAAGTGCTGCCTCTTCTGCTCTGTTAACAAAAAAATCCATGACCAGTGCACTGGAGTTTCTGCATCCTCAAAAATAGATTTGTTCCTTGCTGTCTAGATCACCCAAAAACCCAAAATAATCAGTGCCTTCCATACTGCATTAAGTCGTGGGTTGAACCTCTGTTTCATTTCTTTAGAAAACAGCATTTTCACCATACCAGACCTTATCTAAAGTTCGCCCAAAAGTACCTGATATTTAGTCCTAGATAGACGATAGGATTAGCGTAGTGGCATTAAGGAACAGATGGGACATACTTTCTGACTTAGTACCACAAAATGCACCCCAGAAAACCTAATGAAAACCCTTGAGGCATATTTTATCATCCGTGGGCATGTTACCAAGCAGAATACCCCAAATAAAAGAGCAGGATCAGTGATGGACCCAGGACTTTGAGTCAGCATGGGCGGCCGTGGATCGTTGACCGTTGTCGGCAATAAAATATCGATGCCCATTTTTTTTTTTGCAAAAAGTGTATTTTTGAATAGTGATTTGATGGAGAATATGTAGTTAAAAATAATAAAAAGTTTTGAATTTGAATGTAATATTATTTTATTGAAAAATTTGCGATCTAAAATTTAAATATAATAATTATTTTGTTCAAACTGAACATATATAATTTTGTTGTAAAAATTAGTAATATTCACCAAATGATATTGTGGCCAAGTTTTGTATAATTCAAATGAAGAACACGTAATCATTTTTTTTAGAATTGCATTAAACCCGCTAAAATGTAATATATATATTATTCTGGTTAGCTTAGTTTCAAATGTTGTGAATGCCACAATGGTCAAGTTCTCAATGACCCAAAATAAAAATTGAGACGGAGATGGAGATGGAAGATATTTTTGACAAAATTGTATTTACTAAGGGTTCTATTATTGAATTCGATGTCCGAGTTTGATCGAACTCCTCTGCTGAGATACTTGGAAAGGGAACGTTTGGGTTTACATATAGTGCACAGATAAAAAAAAATGGACTGACAATGGTTGTAAAGAGATTGAAAGAAGTGAATATTTCCATGCTAGAGTTTGAGCAGCAGATTAAGATTCTAGGCAGTATCAAGCACGAGAATGTGGTTATGCCAAGAGGATACCACTTCTCCAAGGATTATAAGTTCATTTTGTATGATCACTACAGCCAATGAAGTGTTTCCACCAATCTACATGGTTTGTTCAAACAAACTTTCATTCAAACTTTAATCAAATTTATCTTGATTTTGCAGGCAGAAAAGGAATATACCAAATCCTTTTAGATTGGAAATCCCGACAAAGAATTGCAATTGGTGTAGCACGAGGAATTGCTCATATCCACATAGTGTGTGGTGGAAACCTTATATATGGAAATACAAAAGCATCAAATGTTTTTCTGAATTCGCAAGAATATGGTTGCATTTCTGAACTTAGCTTGGCAAAATTGTTAAGCCGGACAACTCCACCAATTATGTGGACTACATGATATGCTGCTCCAGAAGTCATATGCACAGGCAACGTGTCCCAAGCATCTGACGTCTACAGCTTCGGAGTACTGCTGCTTGAACTACTTACTGGGGTATCCCCAATAAATTATAAAGGTAACAATAAAGATGGAGAAATATTGGTGAGACGGGCCACTGTATGATAAGGGAGGAATGAGATGTATCAGTGTTTGATCAACAGATATATAGTTACTTTCATATTGATGAATTGGAAGAAAAACTTGAGATTGGGATGAGTTGCGTGGCAACAGTTCCAGATCACAGACCGATAATGTCAAATGTAGTGAAGATGATAGAGAATTTTATGAAGCTTAATGAGGATTATGACTTAGAGGATTAAGAGAACTTTGTAACTCCGGAATCTTTTTAATCATATTTTGAGGATTCGGATAACTTTGCAACCCCAAAATACTTTTCATCAGATTTTGAGGATTTGTAGAACTTTGTAATGCTGGAATCTTTTTCATCGAATTTTGAGGATTCTTTCTAGTAGAAGTTAGTTTTTGTGAGAGAAACACACGCCGACACATATATCTAATTTTACAAACATTTTCTCTATGTCAGTATTGCCTTGAGTAAAAATAAGATTTCGTGCAATTTATGCAGAGTTTTAATCTGATATGTCTTCCAATACTAGCTTGAGCTTCGTCAATCTTGAGTGTGACCAGCTTTGGAACTAGTTTTAACTCATTGGCACTACCTAATACAAAAGTGTTTACCTTGCTTCTTTACATTTCATTTGTGATATTGAAAGAACTAGCCAGCTATATAATTGAAATGACATAGAAGTATGGCTATATAAATCCTAAAACTAGACTAGACTGGCTGGCCCCAGCTCAACATGAGTTGGACCTGAGTCTCCAAACCACCATCCAAGTATTTATTGTTTTTCAAGAAAAATAAGAGAACAAAAATTAGAAACTGTGAGACCCGACCCAATAAGTAGTTCATATGAGCAGTGGCAAATCTAGGTCATTGACCGTTGACCATTAATGACGACAATGGAAACCAATTCTGTGAATTTGTATCGTAGTTCGAATTGCCAGTGTAGACGTACGTTATTTACCAGCCTAATAATATTTATCAAGTAAGAATTTAAAGTTTGAAAAATTGGTCAAATTACTTACTTTCTTGGTTCGACTCGTTAATAATCTCAGTCTAGTAAAATGAATAAAGGCTATTTAATAATTTTAAAGATGTCAAATTAAGATTTTGTCATTGAATGTGTGAAGAAAAATTTAAGTCAATGCTTATCCGAATTGCTAAATTTTCTTGCCCATTAAATAGTCTCTAATGACAAGATTAAAACGAATAAATTTTGCAGCTTCAATAAATGTCAACTGTCAATTTAAATTTCTTCTTTTTTATTCTTTCACTCTTCAAAACATAGTCATATCCGATCCGAGCTGAGCCATACCATTTGACACTTCTAGGAAGAAATCATTTATGTTTTCAAGTGACACCTCCTGTAAGAACCCAAATGGGATGCATTAGTAAAATAGAATGTGATAAGGAAATTACACTCTGAGCCCTGGTGTGGTTGTGAAATAGTTGCCAACTCTTAAGGCATATTGCCACCACCTGAGCAACAATGCTTCTTCGTTTTTTTCCCAAAAACTTTGGCATGGATGGGGATAAAACTGTGGCACAACATTCCGATGCAGGTTGTATGGAGATGGTTGCAGACTTGGGCACCCTGGCCCTTTTCAAACTATAGCTGCAAGAGTGTGCCCGACAGCCATTAGAGCACACAAATTGTTGTTTTTTACATATAGTAACAAATAATATAATGACCATTTGAGTCTGGATTATCGTTCCAACAAAGACTCGATTTTAATGCCTAATTTATCATTTTGAAGTAGTATTTGACGAAAACTAACCAAGAGTTGTGATGTCTAACTACTTGAAAATAATTGGATACACAAAAATTGATTTAAAAATTAAATATGAATGGGATATAAGGGTATAACAATTTCACCTATTGATCACATTTAAGTCTAAATTCAAGATTCATAACATATTGTAGTGTTCGATCGAGTTCTTTTATTGTATTCAATTTAACTCTCTCGAGTTCTCATTGAGCCTATTTAACTAATTCAATCACATATCTTTATGTGAAACAATTTTAGTTAAATGAAATAGTAGTTCTAAGAATTCATCTAATAACCGCAATAATTAGTATGGGTATATCTATACATTATACTAAATTACCGGATTTCAATATGTGGTCTAAATCTAAGACTCACCTCTCGATTCGTAATAAATTTACAAAATCATTAAATTAGTGATCAAGTAATTCAAAGTAAGTAAAATTAATATTGACACATAAATAATAAAGAACTTGAATTTTGAATAAACGAAATAAAGGGTCTCAAAAGATTATATTGTTTGCCTTAACAGAAAACATAGCTACTTATAATAATGGAAGAAAAGCACAAAACTTGGATTGAGTACATCACCGGATTTTGAATTGAGTAGAGAAGTGGATTAATCTTGCACCAAGTTCCTCTTCTTGCCACCGATCTTGATTCAAAACTCTAGCTCTTGATTCGTTCTTGTGTCTCTCAATGTGTGGAACCCCATCAAAAGTGCTAATAACTTGTATTTATACTCCTTCCAACTTTTGTTTCGAATGTAGGGTTTCTTGTGACTTCAGAATGGGCCGAAAAATTCCCTTATTTTTCCTTCATGTGGCACCACATCAAATTATCTTGTAGTGCGACAGCTTTGGTTCTTCTACTCTTAAAGTAGTGCTGAGGCACCATTATGTTGTCGCTGAGGTGCCACTCTTCAATCTTCCTTCTCGAGTAGTTTCTTCTTTTAGTATTATAAATTGACTATTTTGCCCTTTTTTCTTTCCTTTTCCGTCCTTTTGATTTCAAGCCATTGCTTCCTTCACTTTTACCATCATTAACTCCACTTCATCAAACCTATAAGACAACACTAATAAACATATTAAAAACATTCAATACTCATAAGATCTAGCCAATGATCAAGTTAAAATAGTATAAACTCGTGAGTAAAACATACTCGTCAAATAGCCCAAACTTAAGATTTTGATAGTTATCGAGCAAACACAAAGAAAAAGAAAATACCAAGTCCTTGTTTGACACACACATTCTCTAAAAATACATTCTTTCAAAAACTCATTTCAACCATACATTTTTCAATAAAATAATATTTTTCATCATATCAGTAACTTTTTCTTACTTTTTAACCACATATTTCCCATCATATCACTATTTAAAATACATTCTTTCCTCAATAATATCCATCAAACACACCCTAAGAATCATATAACAAAACTTGGTCAGATAGCTTGCTATTTGGCTCAGTATTGAGAATATTATATCACATTCATGAATGACTCCAAAATCACACCGTAGGATTCACACAACCCCCAAACTTGTTTCTTTCATTATCTTCCCAAAGTCTTCCCAAAGTGTAATTCTAAAGTTTCTTTGATCAATTCCTTACACCATTCTAATTTTGTTTAGTCTAACCAATAACGTCAACAATTCATTCATATGATAATTCTCCCAATTATGAGTACTTTAACATTCAAGTTTATACCAAGTGATTCAAACCTACTAGTTATCTAATCCCCTAACAATTAGTTCTTACTTGCACGCATGCATGTAGTTTTTTCTCTTTTTGATGTTTTCTTTTCAGCCCAATATTGGCCTTACCTCTTTTCTCTTCTTGACCTATGTAACGAGTTTTTAGTTAGTACTTCTTGGCTTTTGAATACCAAAAGGTACCATGTTTCAAGATACCCCTATGGACTTACTAACTCAAGTCAAAAAGGTGCCAACGTGAAGCATAAGTTCAATAAGTGAAATGCTTATTTTCTATAAAAGAAAAAAAATTACAGGGGTTAGATCCCCAGCATCTGGTCATCTCCAAGCTTATACTAGAAAGTCAAAGACACTCCCGCACAAATATTTTTCACTTGCACGAAATCACCACAATCTTAAATCATTTCTTTTATAAGCTAGAACACCACAAATTATTATATATACGGTTAAAGGATATTGTTGTGAATCAAGGGTTAAGGGATTAAGCACCCAAGTCATCTATTCGGCCTATACACGTGAATATTCATATTGTTGTACGATGCTATACTCAATTATCATGCATAAATATTTTCTTGCTTCACATAGATAAGCAGAAAATTAAACTCAAGTATATGATTCATCCATAGTCCACAAACTAATATATGCTCTCAAATATATTCATCACATAAGCACACAAACACAAAAATACTAAACAACTGACAAAGGCAATTAACAACGGATAATTCACCTTCCAAACTTAAAATACACATTGTCCCGAATGTGAACATAAATACAAAGGAGGGTTTGGACTTCCCTGAATGCATCAGTTTGTGTCATTGCCATCCCTAGTGAAGTGGGTCCTGGGAAGCTAGATGATACAAAAACGCCAGCTGCCGAGGGAATGTCTTTTGAGGATACAACCCCACAATAAATTTTGCACATTCTACGATGTCAATGCAAGCAGTCAAAAATATCAAATATGACACCAAAGGAATTGAAGTTCTTTCAGGAATTTCAACAAACATACATCAAATCAACTTAGGTTTAGCATCCTTTTTTTGGAACAAATATTTCAAAGATACGTGATCTGCATAAACTATCACTTTTGAACCAATCGAATATTATCAAATGCAAATACTACTGCTAACATCTTATTTTCAATTGTTGCATAATTGATCTGTACATCTGTCAAAGTTTTGATGGTATAATAGATTACATGTAATATATTTCCCTTTCGTTGTCTCAATACTGCTCCCACTACAAAATCACTGGCGGCACACTTGAGTTCGAAAGGTAGTTCCCAATCTGGTGTCTCTATAACTGGTACAAAGGTTAAATTTTCTTTCAAAGTGTTAAAGGCATTTAAACACTCCTTAGAAAAGTTAAATGGCACATCCTTCTCAAATAGGTTGCATAGAGGTTTTGTGATCTTTAAAAAGTACTGAATGAATCTTCTGTAAAACCCTACATGTCCCAAAAAGCTTCGACTCCTCTAATTGAAGTAGGTGACTGCAATAATTCGATCAGTTGTATCTTGATTTTTTCAACCTCAATACCTTGTGAAGAGATCCTATGCCCCAACACTATTCCTTCCTTCACCATAAAATGACACTTCTCTCAATTAAGCACCAGATTCGTTTCCCCACACCTTTGTAATACTAGAGAAAAGTGTTCTAAACAGTCATCAAAAGAATCTCCAAATACTGGAAAGTCATCCATAAATACCTCAATGTACTTTTCTACCATTATAGAAAATATGGCCATCATGCACAGCTGAAAAGTTGTAGGTGCATTGCATAGACCAAAAGGCATTCTCCTAAAGTTAAAAGTACCGTAGGGGCATGTGAAAGTTGTTTTCTCTTGGTCTTCTGGAGCAATGGAAAGTGATCTTTTCTTGTAGTATTATTCAGCTTCATGTAATCCATACACACTCTCCACCCCGTTACTAACCATGTTGGTATCGGCTTATCATTCTGATTATTCTCTATTGTAATTCCACCATTCTTAGACACCACACGTACTAGACTCACCCAAGAACTATCTAAAATGGGATAGATGATCCCTACATCTAGCGATTTTAGCACTTCTTTTCTCACTACTTCCTTCAAAGTTGGATTTATTATGTTCCATCGATGGCTTTGACTAGTCCTCCATTAAGATTGTGTGCATACAAAAAGTAGGGCTGATTCCTCTAATATCAGCTAGTGTCCATCCAATTACAGTTTTGTGCTTCCTTGGTACATCAATAACTTATTCTCATCATCGTCTATCATATCATTTACAATGATTATTGGAAGTGCAACAGAGTCTCCCAAATATGCATAGCGTAGATGTGATGGTAAAAGCTTTAACTCAAGAGTTGGTACCTTCTCCATTGAAAGTACGAGTAGTGATGGATTGGCACCAAGAGACTCATATCGTCTATGTCTCCTTCCTATATATTGTTCAGCCACCTGTACAGCCCATTTTGTTATTTCTATATCTACATCTGCTGACTCTGATTGTATAATATTTGCTTCACAAAGAATTGCTAGATGTTTTGCATTAAATGTATCAGCTACAAGCTGCTTAAGAACATCTACTTAGCAACAGGTGTCTGAAGTCGTTGGGTGTTTTATCGCCTTGAACACATTGAATATACATCAATAAGTGCTCTTCCAATAATCTAGAAAGGTCTTCTCAAGATTAGAGAAATATTTGAATCATTCTCTATGTCCAAGATAATGAAATCTATCAGGAAGATAAATTTATCAACCTTAACTAGCACATCTTCAATAATTCTCTTTGGTCTTTTGATGAACCTGTCAACCAATTGCAAAGAGATTGTTGTTGGTTTTGCTTCTCTTAATTCGAGAGACCTATAAATAGAGAGTGGTATCAAATTAACACTAGCACCTAAATACCATAAAGAATGCTCAAAATAATTAGAAGTAATGGTGCAAAGTATAGTAAAACTCTCTGGGTCCTTCAGTTTAGGTGGTAGCTTCTTTAAGAGAATTGTACTACATTCCTCTTTCAGATAGACATTCTCATATTCTTCTAGCATCCTCTTATTGGAATGAATTTCCTTCAAAAAATTGTAATACTTGGGCATTTGTGCTATTACATCTCTAAAGGGGATATTTATGTGGCATTTCTTGAAAACCTTACAAACTTAGCAAACTTCTTGATTACTCATAATAAATAAAGAAGGAAAAACAAAGAGTTGATATTGAATACATCACCGAATTTTGAATATATATGTAGAAAAAGAAATAAATCTTGCACCCAGATCTTCTTCATCTTCCAATCAATGATTCAAACTCCGAGTCTGCTTCAGTATTTCTATCATAACTTTTTCTCCCAAAATTCAATTGAGGCGACTCAAATTGAATTGGAAGAATAACTCAAAGGGATACAACTTTGCTAGAAATAGCTCCTTTTCAATTCGAGGGTTTACAAGGCCAAAAATTGGTCTCAATCTCCAACTAAAATATCTAGACATCATTGTCCGGTTGAAATTGATTTGTGAAAATATTTTGGCTATATTTTCACTCCTTTTGACCTTTAGTTGTATCCACTAAACCCCTAGCATTCTCGAATCTTCATCGTGAGCTTCGACACGACTTTTGAGTATTTAAAATTTAGCCCCCAAACTTTGAATCTTGCCATTTTTCATCATTTTTCGCTTCTTTCTTTCAATTTCACTTCCAGTCATTGAGTTTCATCTAATAACACATTATATAATAAATTACGCTATAATTTCATTAAAAGAATTACAAAATGTAAATATTTTAGAGCCCGAATAAGTGTATAAAATATACTTATCATATTGCAATCCAAGAGTGGAATTTTATAATTAATGGCTCCCATCAATAACAAAAACCTCGAACAAATCACAACAAATAGCTCTGACACCACTTGTTGGGAAATAAAATGGATCGAAGTAAGATACATAAAATGATATGAAGTATATGAACGCAAACAAACAATAAGATAAAAGTCAAAGAATTACTTGGCTAAGGAACGAAGTATTTTATTCAATTGACTAATATGGAAAAAAAATACAATAACCATGCATACACAATAATTATATATTTCAGTAATACAAAACTTATTAAAAGATTCTAATATTTATAATGGTGCATGCCAAAATCTAGAAATATTACAAAGATGGAAACAAGATGTATAATACAGACTGATGTCCATCACAGTACCGAAAATGTGCTAATCAACTCTTCTAGATTCTGCACGACCCTACAAGATATATAACTGAGATATTTCATGTCCCTTCAATACAACCTGAGCACCCTTATAAACCTTCGAAACTCCACAGCCACCAAAAAACTCATAACCCTTTAAATCAATGATAGACAATGAGATGAGATTCTTCTTCGAATTTGAAACATGTGGAACATGGCCAGGTGTTCTAATTGTCCCTTACAATAGCCTCAATCTGATCATATCAATTCCAGTAACCTGACAAGGTGCATTGTTTTCCATAACCACGATACCTTTGAAAAAGATTTCATATGTAGTAAACAAGTCCTTATTAGGACACATATGAAACACACACGCTAAATCCGGAATCCAAACCTCCTCAGGTTTAAACTCAATGTCAAAAATAGCCAAGAGATTTCCCTCACTTACAATGTTCTCTGCGAGGTCTACTTCACCTGAAGTCTCTGATTGCTTCCCATATCAACTTGCAACCAACATTTCTTTATTCTGTAATTTGTAGCAATTCTTCTTAATGTGCCCTCTCTTCTTATAGAAGTTACAAAATCGATTACTGAACTTAGACATCAATCTGCCCCTTCAAGAACTACAATGAACAACCAAGTCTTGCTCATATCTAGCTTCAAAAATCAAATGCTTCATCTTTTCTTTTGAAAACGGAGCATCATACACCTCCTCTATGTTAGGAGTATTACAACTATACAAGATCATGTCTCTAAATAAAGAAAACGAAGCAAGCGATGAATACAATATGATCAAGGCCAAATCTTCTTATACTTTACTTCCAAAGTTTCCAATGGTCCTCCTTCTGCCATTCGATAAGAGTATAAACGATGCTTGAGATGAAAATTACTTGTCAGACTTTTAGTCATGCACAATTGCTCCGACTTCAACCATAAAGCAGCTGCTGAACCCTCATTCAAAACATCCTGAAGAATGGTATTCAATAGATGAAAATGAATGTAAAAAACTATCTTCTTATCCTTCTATAATTTCTCCTCTGTGGTCAAAGTTGCGGGCATCTTGTCAATTCCCAACAACATATCATCCAAATCCTGTTGTGCGAGTACTACACGCTTCTTAAATTGCCATAGCGAAAATTTAATGCTCTGATCCAAAAGCGAAATGTCATACTTCAGGGAAGCCATCACAAACAAAAACCTCAAATAAATCAAACCTTGCACTCGGTGGAACTGCGAAACATGGGCTCTGATACCACTTGTTGTGTTAATTATACCCAAAATCTCTAATATCAAATTTTGGGAATTCAAGGATCACGTATCACTCGATACCACTTGATATGAAACCAATCACCGAAAGGAGATGTTGAAGTTATATGGCACAATAATGAAGTATTTGATCACGAGTAAAAGAAGACAAGAAAATATAACAGATGAATTAGGAGATTTTATTGCACTACAAATAATGAAGATGGAGAAATATTACAATGATCATAAAAGCTGGTGATCTCACACTATAAAATTGTATACAAGAGCCTAATACTTATAGGAAACATGTAGGGGACGTTCAAACCCTCCTAGTAGAGTTGTTGATGAAGTAGGATGCCAAAATCGAGTCCAAAATGAAAAAGGACAGAAAAATACAAAAATCTCGGAATAGACAAAGGTGGTCCCACGACGCCACCTCTGAGCCCTCTTTTTTTTGTTCCAAGTTATTTTCTTCATCCCGGACTCTTTTTCAAGCCCAATACCAATTTACAACTCCCAATGGGCTTCCAAAATAAAATTTCAACTTGACATAGGACTCCAATAACATTCCAAACTGAATTCTTCTTTATGTGCACTTCAATTAGAATTCTTCAATTACTTCAACAAGGAATTCGGGTTACACCCAAAATCTAACAATCTTGAAGATCAAATCAAAAATTACAACCCTCGAAAAATACAATTTTGTCAAAACTAATTTCTATCTCAGACATATTTTTCTTTCTTCTGCGACTTATAATTTTTGAAGTTGTGGCTTGGATAATCTGCAAATTTTAGTTGATGCAGCTTTCATTTTGGGTTTAGTATAAGGTTGATGAACTCCATTTCTTCTTCCACCATCTTCACTTTCTTATCCACATCACATGAGCTATAACAGGAAGTAGAAGTGTGGGAATTCAAATTTTGATAATGTTGTATGTGGTTGGTGAATTTAGGTTATAATAGAAGTGTGGATTGACCTCTTGCACCTCAGTTTCAATATGCACCATTTTTGCATTTGAGTTGAGAACTGACCTATGATGCTAATTAAACGTGAATCACGTGTCAATATTACTGTCCTGTTTCTGTCCTAATAAAGAAAAGTACTATGGCTAGTGATCGTCCGAAACTATTATTTGCATATAATGGTAGACAAAGTGAATGAAAATCTTGAAATGTATAAATATTAGGCTCCTTATTTGTAAGATGTAGATGTAGGTTACTAATATGATATTCATTGAAAATAAACACTTAACTAAAACTTGTAGAGAAAGGTGGGACGGGCTCCAATCCTTGCCAAATATAGGAAAACTTAAAGCCCCGGTGAAAAAAAGATTATGGATTGAATAGTATATCCATAATGTGCTTCATCATGCATTTCTTTCTCCTGAAGGTATGGACGTAAGTTATCCCATCTCAAATTTTATAAAAATATATACAAGTTTCTGTCTGATTACCAGTTTCTTTTGCTAGATGGTCTGTACCTCCTAAAATTGGTCCATACTAGTAATTTAGAGTGACTGACAAAGTCTGTATGTTAAAAGGCAAAATGGTGTAGTAATAATCGTTGAAATATTGTTGAGATGTTGGGAATTTTTGTCGAAGATTGAATCCCTTCAACCTGAATTCCAATAATTCCCTCGTTTGTTTCTTATATCCATTTTGTCCTATCTTAAATGCGAGTTTTTTTTTTTCTGTTTGATAGGGGAAGGTAGTGAATTGTGGAGGTGGTGGAAGTTGCAGCACTTGTATTGTAGAGGTGAATAATAGCTTTGTTTCCACTCTGTTTGCCTCTAAAACTTACAGAGGTATGGCTTTCATAGTGTTTACTAACTCAGAGCTCCTACAAAATGTTATAAATGGCTTTATATATTTGGCACAAAGAGGGAGAATAATGCAATTAAGTCTTGTGAGTGCCACTTTAGGTCAGGGGTTTTATGTCTACCAAGACTAAAAAAAGGCATCATTATATTTTTCCTTATTTGGGCTGGGGCAGGGGTTGGTAGTGGCTGGTGGCTTAAAGTAATTTAAACGAGAATTGATGTAGTCGCCAAACAACTCATATATGTTTTACGCGTATTAAGTTTTATATCATCTTATAAGCATATCATTTTCTCTCTTACAGATTTTGTGCCAGATCTTATATTGTCATGAAGAACAAAAAGAGATGGAGATATGAATGATTTCAAAGATACAAATCCCTATAGTTTTGTGCCTTAAACATGCATGATTATTCTATTTTTAAATCTCCAAGCTTCGAGGTTAAGATTTCAATCTACGTGTAAGATAATATTTTAATAAACTGGTTTTCTCTGTTTTTGCACCACCCTTTAAGTTTTTATCAACTTAATTTCACAAGAGATTATTCCTTGATTTGTCATCTATCAACTCTTGATGTTTGTGTTAGTTACTGATAAATGACATCAACTTTCTAGGTCATCGACCTTTTTGGATGTATTTTTTTACTTATAATTTCGGCCAAAGAGTTACCCATGTTTAGTTTTTCCGTGTTTGTTTCTTTTACCTTTTAACGGGAAAATTCAGGCACCTTCTTGTTGTTGAAAATGGTAAAGTTATAGCTATGCTAGATATCACAAAATGCCTTTTTGATGCTATATCAAGAATAGAGAAGGCTGCAGAGCAGGGGAGCACCATCGCAGCAGCAGTTGAAGGAGTGGAACGCCAATTTGGAAGCAATTTCTCTAGTTAGTTCATACTTAAATGGTTATTGGCTTTGAACTATCGATTGTGTGCAAGGAATATTAGCTGTAGTGGTGCTAAAATGAAATTTATTATCTGTGTTTTGAGGAATAATTTTGATTTTATATGCATTTGTTTCTTACAGTTATTTTAGTGGTGTTGTATCACATTCTAATGTTCAAGTGTACGAATTCAAAAATTTGTAATGAAATTATCAATTTTTATGCAATTCCAAAATTTGCTCATAAAGTGCATTTTCAATTTTGTCAATCTATTTGTAGAAATTGTTGTTTTAAAAAAAAAAAAAAAAAACCTACGGCAACGTTTGCCAATGTTGCAGTATCTATATAAAGGCCCCGTTTGGTAGGGATTAAAATCCAATTAAAATTAAAATATGGCCGTTATTGGATCCCACTCGTCTAATAAAAGTCAACAATAATTGCTAATTTTTCAATTTTAATCCGAATTTAATCCTAACCGAACAGGCCCCAAAGACAGTATTTTGTTAACGTTACGGCAACGTTTTTTGAACGTTGCCAAAAGTCTCTCTACTCTAGGATAACACATCGATTTGCAACACACGTCCAAACGTTGCCGTATGCTGTTTTTGTTGTAGTGAATGGTCAAGAGCAATTTCTTGGAGCTGTTCTCTCTGCAGCACAGCTTCCACCAGTCTCTCCCAGCTGTCATGGCTGCCCTTATACATTCCTATTTGAGTTTCTGCCTGAAAGACGCTTCTTTGAACATATATTACGCCTTGGAATGGTAAAATAAGAATAAATGCCACTTAAATTATTGAAACTTCAAACAGAATTTTAAAATTCAGCTTACTATCGTACATGGCTGGAATATTCCATGAAAACGCTCCAAAATGTTATGGATGATCAAAAAGGAGCTGAATAGATTTGATATTCGTAGTTACACAAGATAAGCTCAAAAGAAGACTACTTTTTAATTCCAAACACGAAGAAAATGATGCTTCTTGCATTCTCAGGATAAACCTTCCATAAGACAAAAATGTCACAATACTACAGCTTGGGCAGATAATTTTCAGGAAATTTTAACGAGTGGAATTTTTATCAAACGGAAAGAGTCCATCACAACAGAATTGCCACCAAGTGAAAACAAAAGAAAGACAAAGCTTGAACGTTATTTTCAGTGTGGCATTCACACAAAGACAAAATGCCAGAAAGCAATGCCAGCCAGAACTGATGTCTTCTCCTTTATCTCAAATTCTACACAAATTGAATGAAATACCTCCCGATGCAAATGGACACAAAGAATTAGCCCAAGAAATTCATTTTATTTATTTATTTATTTATTTTTCCTTTTGTCAATTTAGTTGCTTTTTACTTTATTCTGCATTTAAACAGTCTCAACTTCAGCTTATTTATAAGATTGGCTATGTCCTTGTTAGTACGTTTGCTTCTCAAAAAATAATCAAGACTTTCGGGGGGGATTGGGGGGGGTTCCAAATATTTCAATTCGCTTTTGGAATTCTATTGAATCAACCATTGAGTCAGTCTTTGTGGTCATCGCCTTTCTTCCCTTCAGGCTTCCCGAATCCCATCTACGAGGGAGCAGGAGAGGAAATCCAAATTGGGTTGACATGAAATGAACGAATTGAAATTCAGTGTCACCAATTGCTCTCTCCAGTAAGAATTAAAATTTTTGATATACAGAAATATAATCTTTTGCCCGAAACTTGTAAATCTCCTGAAAAATTAGAACGCTGACATGATAAAATAATGAACTAATCCATAGCAGAGCTCCTAGTTTTAGTTGGGAAATCAAATTTGGAGGGACACTTGGTTTGTCTGGTGAACTAAACTCTCAAGACTTGTTCCAAAGCGCTGTAAGTATGCGAGTGGTTCTGTTAGAAGAAAGTTCAGACATCTGTCTCTAGAAATCTACTTCAGAATTTATAAAAAGGGTAACGATGTCAACGGATCTCGACTCAGCATGAGATCAACCATGAAAATATAGGCTTTATTTAGGTTGTCCACACTAAAATGTGAAGAGCAGAGTAGAATCTTCAATCATATTAGAATGCCCCAGTTAACATACTTGCATAAGTTTCAAGCTTTGTTTTTCTTTGGAATCTTAAAATAATTTCCTACAACAAGTGACCATGCAGTGTTGTAGTCTTTCCGTTTGATGAGAAGTTCAATTAGCCATAATTTCAGGGAAATTACACAGTATTGTGACGTTCTGTCTTATTAAAGGTCTATCCTGAGAAGACAAGAAAATCATTGGTTTTGCGTTTGAAATTGAAATGTAGTCTATTTTCGGCGCTGGTCTTCTATAACTATCGTCCACAACATTTTTGGACTTTTTAAAGGAATATTCCATTGTCTATTACGATAGAGAGCCTCATCTATAAAATTCCAAGGTGCATGTAGATGTACTAAAAAATGTTTTTGGGGCTGAAGCTCAAATTAAAATGTATAGGAGTAGCCATGACAAATGGGAGAGATTGGTGGAAGCTGTGCTGCGAAGAGAGGAGTTCAGGGAAATTGCTCTAGGTGATTCTTGTAGCCTGAGCACCGCCTCCGTTCCTAATTCCGGTTATAGCTTGAGTTTTTCACTTTCCGAAGTGAAAATGGTGGACAATATGAGGAGAAATGGAGATCATAAGACATTTAATGTACCCAAAATGAAAGCTGCAAGAACCAGTATAAAACAACAAATTAACCAAGTCACGGCTTATTTAAAGAACACAAAGTTGCGAAATAAAGAAAAACCAGTTTTTGATGACAAAATTATATTTATTGAGGGTTGTAATCTTGCATTTGATCTTCAAGATCTATTGAGCGCTTCTGCTGAGATACTTGGTTTCACGGGGTACCTTTCTTGTTGGCTAAGAAAGGGACACCGTGCG
>CAIGRO010311547.1:0-21741 GCA_903798355.1 Fraxinus baroniana | reverse complement strand
GATCAGTCGATAAGTTTTTCTGCATTTTACGGTATAGCAACTAATAAATTTTCTAACAATATATATAAAAAAATTAAAAAGAACTGAAATAAAAAATTGTGTTAAAAAAATAAAAACTTATTTAAAAAAAGTTACTTAAACAATAAAACTTATTTTTTTTAAAAAAAAGTTACTTAGAAAAATAAATAAAATAAAAAATTATTTAAAAAGAGTTTTTAAAATAAAATAAAAACTTATTTTAAAAAAACAAAGTTACTAGAAAAATAAAAAAAAATGTATTTAAAAAAATGTTCTTTAAAAAAATAAATTAAAATAAATGTTTTAAGTTTGTTATTTTAATTTTTAAAAAATTTATTTTATATATATAATGCAAAGTTACCATTTTACACCTTTTAAAATTAATAAAAATGGTTAAAAAAGGTTGAGTGGCTATGAGAAAATGTTATATGAAATTGGATAGTCATAGTGAAACGTTATATGAAATTGGATGACCTTGATGAAATAAAATCAAATTGAATGGTCATTATGACATTAAATATAAAATTGAGTGATCATAGTGAAACAAAATTAAGTTGGGTGACTATGATGACATAAAGTATGAAATTGGGTGGTGACCAGCGAATTTTTTAATAGTGCATGTTCCATGAGTGGTTTCATATAAAATGTGGGGGGCCACGTTGATCACAATAATGGTTTTATAAACTAATGCTCTCGTGTTGCATGCGATATTATTTAGCTAAAAAAATACAAAAATTTAAGTTAAAATTAATAATTTTAATCAACCATTTCATGAAATTCACACAACTTTAATCAATTTTTCAGTCACACGTAATCTTATTCCATGAATATGATATCCATCTAGTGTGGTACATATGACAAAGGTGAAGTATTTGTATTTAATCAGGTCGAGCTGAACGTCCAATTACTTCAATTTGATCTATTAAGTTCTTGTTTGGTAAAAAAAAAAAAATTAAAATTCATTTTCTCGAGCTCTTTCAATCGTACATTTTTTCAATAAAATAATTTTGCACGTGAATCCATAATTTTCTCTACATTTTGTTCACACATTCTCCAAAAAACCATTTTTTACAAAATCCATTCTCAAATCAAATAGATTTTAAAAATCTTTTTTTTCTTCAAACTTAACAAGGGCTTATATTTTTTTTTTATTCCTTTTTGTATAATATTCAAATCTATGCATGGTCAACAATTAGTCATATTTATTTTTTTGTTTCCTTCTTGTATAATTATCAAATCAATTTAATACACAGTCAAAAGTTAGGTAGTAGTTTGCTGGCTGCGGAGGTCAGCAATTCTAGTCCATTTATTTCGAACTCTTATGGTGGATACCTGACGCCCAAAGAAAAAAAATCGATTATGATTTTGAATATGCTCTAATCAAAAGTTGTTCAAAAACGATGGTGAAACTAGCAAAAAGATTTATGTTCACGAAATATTTGTGGCTGCAGAAAAATAAACGTAAACTTGTGTGTATAATTTATTACAGTACAAAGAAATAAATGTGTGGAGTTTTCAATCACGCGTGTTTGAACGACATTATTTTGGAAGAATGTATTCTGGAATTGTAGATTGATGGAGAATGTGTGTTTGAAAAAGAAAACAAAAGTTATTGATGTGATGAAAAATATTATTTTATTGAAGAATGTGTGGTTAAAAATAAATAAAAGAATAATAATTAAAATTTTAATGTGTACCAAACAGAGGCCTAATTTATTTATTTGACAAATAGGCGAACTCTTACCAAAGAACATCTTAAAACAAGACAACGAAATTCTTGATATTTTTACTACATCAAGACTTAAGAAGACGTCTATTTATAAATTTCTATTGCAACTCTTCCAAGAGACAACCCATAAATTGTTAGTTAAAGTTCTGAATTAGAATTTCAAATAGATGGGAAAAATTAAAAAAAAATAAAAAAATCATGAAAATTAAGGAGTGTATTTGATTGAAACTTTTGAAGATAAATATGAACATTTTTTAAGTGATGACTTACTTAAATTTCGTGGGCTTTTTATAAATTTGTATTAAATTAATGAAAATCTTCTGTAGACTTCATTTTAAAACTTTTATAAACTTTTGAACACTTTCATTTAAAATAAAATTCACGTAAATCTAAAACCACTGTGAAATTCTTATATACATGAGACGGTTGTTAACACAATTTCCTTTCCCCTTCACCTATAATTAAAGATATTTTTAAAAGAATAAAAATTTAAATTACCTTGCCCATTCGAGCCTCATTTTTTTATTTATTTTTTGTATAGAATGCATGCATTTTGTAATAGTAGATTGATGAAAAATGTTTGCTTAAAAAATGAGAAATTTTAAATTTACGTGTAACATTATTTTATTGAAGAATGAGTTGTTGTAAATAAAAAAGGATAAAAATGTATTTTGAAACAAATAGGGATCAAACAAGAGATGCATAAACAAGAAATCAATATACTTAGGGCCTGTTTGGTAACAATTAAAATCCAATGAAAATTGAAAATATGACCGTTATTGGATCCCACCCATCTAATAAAAATCAACAATAACGGCTAATTTTTCAATTTTAATCTCTACCAAACAGTCTCTTAAATTTAATTATAAAATTAGTCTTTTTCAT
This sequence comes from Fraxinus baroniana, assembly GCA_903798355.1. NCBI lineage: Eukaryota > Viridiplantae > Streptophyta > Magnoliopsida > Lamiales > Oleaceae > Fraxinus > Fraxinus baroniana. The sequence continues at coordinate 19,109 of CAIGRO010311547.1, read as the reverse complement.
ATGAAATCTTATAAAGAACTCAATGCCATTAACAACGATCTAAAATCATTATTTTGAAAAAAATTCTCTAAAATTATCTTTCCATAAGGCTTGAGAAAGAACAAAAAGGTTAAACTTAATGTTCATTTGATTGTCAATGGCAGAGAGAACATCAAGCCTTCAATTCCTAAATCAAAGAGAGATTGAGAGATGCATGAATATATATACATAACTTGAAATGACAAAAAATGTAAAACTGACAAGTTTAACTAGTATTTTCCTTCATTCAAATGAAGCACCACATTTACTACCTAATTTTGCACACAATGTTTTACTACTGATAAACTTTACGGATCAAGATTCCAAACCTAAAAACAAAATACGGTCAACAACACAAGTTTTGTGATCAAATCTTTCATCTTTTGTTTCTATGTGATCATCGATAACTCGAAACACAGTAATCTCCTTCAATATACTAAATGACTGTAGTAATGCCCTTTAGGACAGTAAATGAAGATCATTACTTCTCATACCTGACAAAGCAGCAACTTGCATTTTTGACACCAAAAAATATGAAATAGAGAGAATCCAGCATTCAATTCACAAGGGTGGATCATCCTTGGATAAGTTACTCATTAGTTCTTCCTCTTGGGTAACGGGATCAAGTCGCATCCTCTTTGCAGCACGCTGCATGTCGGATTCCATTACTGACTCACTGCCAATGTCAACATCATCGAGCATAATATCATCATCATGATGGGAAGATTGAGGTGAATTCTTCAAAGAACGTGCGAGTGCATCCACGTGATCATTTTGGTCGAGTTCCATTACTGACTCACTGCCAATGTCTACATCATGATGGGAAGATTGTGGTGAATTCTTCAAAGAACGTGCGAGTGCATCCACGTGATCATTTTGGTCGAGCATTCTAATTGGGCTTTCAGAGTCCGAAACATCCAACAAAATCTCACCAGAAGCAGAGGCTGGGCAATCAGCAAAGCACTCACCACCCATACCATCGCTCAGAAACTCATTTCCTCGATGATAAATTTCCGGTAAATTATTTGGGAAAGTGATCGAATGCACATTATCATTGTGCTCACTTGTTTGATCGTGGCAACGAGATTCTGCAGCATTTGGCATTTTGCCAGAAGATGAGCCAAAGAACTCAGGTAAGTGCTCTACATTTTCGGGAGATACACATCTTGGCTCCTGTATTTTATCCTCTAAGCTGATTTCTCCAACAGATAGACATTTTTCATCATCCTTCACTTTTAATAAGTTATCGGAATCACAAACTGAATCTGCTGGAGATGAATCAGAATCGTCTAATGCAGCTTGGGGAACAGATTCTAATCTAAAATCTCCACACGAGTAAGGAAAGATAGATGCTTCTGCTGTGATATCTTGGTAGGCAATTTCTGTTGGCGTTGTATAGACAAAGTGCCCATTAGCTTCCACCTCTTCCTGTCAAAAACCATACTTAACAATGAGAAAAACTCAGCTAGTTAAAAACACATGCAAAAATAAATAAATAAGAACTACATTATTCTTCATTTTGGAATTTATCAAAAACAATCAACATTTAAGGAATACTTTTTCAGTTAATTATGTACATGTCTTCTAAAGCGAAAGCAATCTCAATTTAGTCCCTTGAATTCCATTTCAATAAAGTTCCTTGAGTTTCAAACTGTTCCGAATGCAGCCCCAAAATTAACAATTCGTCATAATCAAACAGAAAATAAATCATGTTACACATGAGCACTGCTAAACAAGAGCAAACCATTAAAATGCTAATAATTCTTAAACCAAACAAAACACCAATTGTCAGATTAGAGTTCCAGTTTTTTGTTCTTCTGAAACTGGAACATAAAAATCCTACATGAAATGAAACCCAGAAGTCGATGAACCTTTCAAACCACAGGACAACAGCTGAAACCTCAATTTACATCAAAAGGCTTCATAATGTTATTCTTGCAGAGTGGTTGGAATGAAGTTGAATCAAGACTTGCTGAAGTGAAATTTAGAGGCTGGGCAAAAATATTTCATGCAAGGAGGAAAAATGAGGCGGTGTGAAGGTGAGGTGGGAACTGAAGAGGGGTGGGATGACGTAATCACAATTGTATACAAATTGAGAAAAAAGAGAGGGGGGAAAGAAAGAAGAGGAGACAAGAAGGATATTAAAGAGAAAGGGAGAGAACCGTGAGGTTAGAGAGAGGAAATATTCTTGTATTCAGTATCAAAGTGTTAATAAAAACAAGCACTAACCTTTTTTGACACAACCAATTTAGGAAACAACACTCTCTCCGTCCCATTTATATAGACAAACTTTCCTTATTTTCTTGTCCCAATTATATAATCCTGTTTTTTTATTTGAGAATGTTTTGTTTTAATCGTTTACTAATATACCCTTATTTAATTTGCCTAGTTATAATTTACTGCCAGTAGTTGTTGATAATTAAATAAGGATTAACTAAGAAAATTTTTGGCAATTTTTTTTTTTTCAGTAACATTAAATAGGATTTCTTAATCCATATGAAAAACTAAACCAGCCTATATAAATGGGGCGGAGGAAGTATTAATTGTCTTGAATTGCAAAAAGTTTTGACTCTAGTTAAGTTTTTGTTTCCGCCTCAAATATCATTTTAACACTGCATCAAGAACAGCTTAGGAAAGTCTAGTTTATCCACCACAAGAAAGAGATTGAACAAAAAAATGGTGAGTAAAAATCTCTCGTTAATGTTTGAGCGAAACTAACCGTCTAGCCCTACGAAATTTCACTTACACTCCTAAAAAGCTAATTTCAACCTAAATGTCAATATTAGAATATTTATTGGAAGAACCCAATGTAACCTCAAATGGAACATGATCTGTCTCTCTGTTTTTCATGTGATGTGCATGTAAGGAAAGACAAGCAGAGGAGCCAATTACACTAACATTGTGGTCCTACAAAAGCCACCTTGTTTTAGCCAAACATAATCTATCTTCTTTCTAAGGACAGCATCCAAAGAAGTTTGTTTCATGTATCTAACTTAAAAATAGTTCTAGTGACAATATTTGAAATTGAATGCTAGACGAGTCAAATACTTTGTACTCCATTATAGGCATTTAAGTTTAACTTCTCCCAACATTAAATGGTTGGCAACCTCACTCTGACTAGATTTTTAATCGTCCATATGCTTGCGGTAGAAAGTAAGAACATTGATGTCTTTGCTAAAAAAAATAAAAAATAAAAAGGGTAAGATCATTGATAAATATGTGTATCCATGTATATATAAATCCAACTTCCCATATCATGTTACCTTCTAAACCTATATTCCACAAGACTACACACAGACAATTATGTTTATCCATGTCTATGTACAGATAAATCTATATGTTTCATGTTTGTGTAATTGATAAAGCCATTGTGAGTCTTTTGTCCTAACTACCATATTACAATGAACGAAAAGCAGACAGACAATACAACAAGTTCACCTACAAGGCCCCAACCCACACCATACCCAAAATAATAGAGGAAACTGACCCAAAAATGGAAAAGTGGGATAACAATTCTTTTTTAAAGAGGACGAGAAACTAATGAATAGGTCAAAGAAGCAAAGATTATTTCTAATTTTAATTCATATTTTAACAGTGATAATAGTTCCAAGTACCTGCAAGTAGAGTGATAATGTTTGTCTTACCTGAATTGGAGAAATAGGTCTCTTAAGCTCATTGAGAGATGATCGCTGCTCGAAGGCTTGACAGCGTCCATCAATAAATGATCCCGAAGTAGATCCTGGCTCAAAAAACTCCCTTAAAACCAATCCTGTATTGCTGGCACATTGAGTACTCCTTGAACACGAAGTTTGTAATAAGGTAATCTCAACTCCAGAGCCAACTAGTGAACTGACATGACAATCCTGTGTAGGATCAGATTTTTCTGAAACAAGCTGCGCGGCATTTCCATATTCATTAGTTGTCTTGCTACCATTAGGATAACAATGCATGTCACTGCCAATAGATGAAGAACTTACTCCAGAATGATTCTCACATAGGTCATATATTAATCTCTCAATATGTGCTCTCTTGATGGAAGCTTCACCAGGGGGAAACCAATCTGCGGTAAGCTGAAAGATAAACACTGTCACTTGTGCATAAAGACTCATAACATGTGCTTTAGTTTGTAGAAGAAACCTTTAAAAAAAAGAAAAGAGAGAGAGAGAGTGAAGGTTTTCAAATTTCTAGCAATAATCAGAATGCACATAACACCCCTACCTAGAAAGCATTGACATGGACATGCCAACACCCGTGATTAATAATATTAAATTTGTTTATTTGGTAATTTATAGAGTAAAAAAATAATATAGGTGCAATTGGTTTTGTTAATTTTTTTTTGTAACGCCCAACTATTAATTTTATATTCAGAAACGGCAGATAAGTGTGTTCTATTTTCAATTGAAATCATGGGTCATTTGGTAATTTGGTGGCTAAAAAGAGCCTGATTTTCAGAAAAGGCCAATTGCTTTATAAATAAAAGAGGTCAATTGCTTTATTGTTGATAAAAAAGGCACGCAAATTTTTTAATAAATGGTTAAAAGCCCAATTGTTTATTGAACGGTTAAAAAGATCAAAAGTTTTAGAGGGTAAAAGCCCAATGGTTTAATCAAATGGGAGACGAGAATTTTAATAAGAAATAAATGTGTCTTGCTGTTCAAAAAGAAAAGAAAGCTAGGGTTTGGCAAGTCAAAATAATAGAAAGCTGGAGTTCCAGATTTGTTTCCTTGCACTGACACTGATGAAATATCCCAAAACATCCAACACCTTTTGCCAGATTTGTTGCAAACTCAAGACGCTGATGAAACAAAGCCCGGGATTGAGAAATGGAGAAGTGTGTCCCTGCTTCCTAGACCCCTAAATAGTATGTTGAAAGACAAAGTTATTCAAGTCTAAGACTATGAAAACCGGTGTGAGATAAGAGAGTCTCTTATATGCTACTGTCCAATACTACTGACAAATTTATTGCATTAATGAATGGCTTTATATGCTCCAATAAATTAATAAATCTCCACACACTGATGGATTGTATATACAATTTGGAACTTGAGTGGGTTTGTGTGGTTGAAGATGGTGGATGGAGTATTGGCCAAAGGAAACGAAGTGAGCTCTGGTACCAAATTGACAAATGAAGCTATGGAAGAATTATAAGAGAAGGCAAAGGGAAGAGAAGAAGAGAAATGAGGGGGAAATGAGAGGAAGAGGGAGAGAATAGAGAGAAATTAGGGAGAATATGAATTTATTTTATTATCAAAGGTCAAAGGTCATTCTTATTACAAGCAAAAGACCCCTTTACATAGGATTCAAAGATTCTATTCTAAGAAAGAAATATCTGATAAAAGCTATTGAATCAAACTATAATAATGTTTCCTAAAATACACATTAAAATTGAAAACTAAAGATATTAATATCCCTTCTAATCCTCCATCACCTAATCTTGGAATATCCCTGAGTGATCTTTCTACAATACCAAGCTAAGCTAATAAAATTGTAAGCCTAAATGAAGGATTTGTTGATTACAAGCAACAACTAAAAGCAATGTTTATACAATGCCAAAGCTTACGCCTTGAGGCATGCCTCTTGTGCCTTGAGTACCATTTGATAAGGCATACGCTGCCAAATATACCCAATAAGACTTGATGCCTCTCAATGTGAGAGGTTTTTTCATTATATAGAACCAAAATCTGAACTAAATATGGTAAAACATCTATTTATATATGGTACAATTATAATGGTAATATTAACGTCAAGTTGTAATATTTGAGGATCTCCATAATCTTATTCAATCTCATTAACATACACCTCGACCTACTGAAGTGCACACCTTGTGGCATAAACATTGAAGCGGTTGAGGTTTGTGCTGAATTGTCGTTGCTCTTTCTAGAATTTTTACTGCTATCATAGACACAATCTCAACCCTTAAACTAGAAAAAAGAATAGGCATGCTATAGCACACTGCAATGAAATGCAATAACCCCTCAATGTGAGATTGCAGTTCTTTAAAGGCACACGAACAATGACTAGACGGTGAACTTTTCTCTACTGGTCTTATATAGTCAGACAGATGTTTCATTGTATTGAACTTTTAGTTCTAGTACCAGAATTATTGGTCTTGTTACGTAATCAATACTTCAATAATTTATGATTTTCCAATTTTGTTAATCTATTTCATGTTTCAAGTTGCAAGATAGAATTTAAATTTGTTGAGATGTTTTACTCCACATGGTGAGGTGCTAATTAGAACTCTTAAAGAAACACTAAAGCACTTGGGGGCACATTTGGTGTCATATTAGACTAGATAAGGATTAACTTAATACTATCCGGTGTTTGATACAAATAATACCCGGATTAAAAATTAATCTAGGAAACTTATATCTCCTTTAGTCAACCAAATTAAAAAAATATGCTCCATGAGATGGGTTTAGACTAGATAATTCATTTTCTTTACATGAATAATAACAGGCAAAAAGTTAGTTTTATTCAAGTAAACGTGAGTTTTTTACTTACAAGAAAATTGAAGTACAAATATTTTTTTTAACTTATAAGCAGTTCTTTTATTCACAAGTAGAAATTTTACTTACGAGCAAATTCACTTATAAGTATATAAGTTTTAAAAATTATATCTATTTTTATAAATTAAAAATAAAAATAAGAAACATAAGAGTTAAAGGGGAAAAAATATTAATGTAAAAGAAATCCAAACATATTTGTAGATAAATAAGTAAATTTATTTTTAAGATGATAATTTATCAAATCCATAACGCAATCATTAAGTCTAAATAAAGTACTTTTCTTAAAATTAAGAGAGTAGGTTATCCATACATATTTCTAACTTTAAATTTTTTTTAAGCTTTTATTTTTTATTTTTTTTAAAGGTAATCAAAGATTTTTTTAAGATTGGACATGTATATTGTCATAAATTTCTCATTTTTAAATACCTGTATGTCATTCTAATACATGTTATTCTAATACGGTGTAGCACCAAATGTCATATTAGAACAATATACTCAATCCACCTTACAATAAAATCTCCCTAATCCTCTCTCCTAATCCTATGACCAAACACACCCTTAAGGATTAAGAACTGACCAAGAAAGTATGAGATCACACATATTGGAAGCTTATTTACCAAATTGTTTATATCCCCTAAATTTATTTCTCAATCACTTCTTTTTCTGTCCTTATATAAAACCATGTTCCAATAACTTTTGGCACATATTATTCCTACGGAGTCGAGCCTATTAGCTCTTGATCACACTTATTTTCCTACCTTTCACTAGTTTAAATAATAACATTTTCCTAATAACCTTGATAAAACCCTATTTAAGCTAATTTAACCCTAATGTAACATGACACTTCATAAATAGTGAACTCCAATTAAAGGCCTGTTTGTTTCCACTTTTAATCAGAATTCCTACCGTTGCCCATGGAATTGAGCCACAATGTTTGACTAGGTTCTCTCATAGTGGGCCCCAATGTTTTGAAAAAAAGGGTAAAAAAAATTGATTTTTTTGTTAAAAGAATTGGTAACAGACGGGCTAAGTCTGTCACTGTTACTGAGAGCTAATTGACCTACTCACCTACATCTAGATTTGTCTCAATTCAAGTGAAAACGGCGTATATGTAGCAATTTGACACCTATCGCATTCATAATACACATGCATATAAAAATACAGTAATCATTAGTTAATGCCATCTAACACGTTGATAACATTGGCCAGTTAAGCATGTGAGGAACTTGGGAATCACATAAGCATGGTAAAATTGAGAGGAAACAAAATGCTCGAGGTTGATCCTACTTTATATAGCCCATTTTATCAATTTAAGCAAGCATTTTTCAACAATTATAGTCCAATAAATTTGAACATATGGAAAAATTGTGAAGCTTGCATCTCTATTTAAAATCTAGCAATGTACTTACAAAGTTGTTCAATGAAGTTATCTTATGTATGTTGAAGTCAGCAGGAACTTCCTCGAGAAAAAGCTCTACATAGTGAAGCAAGAAGAGGCCACAGTCATATGAGTTTTGCTGCTGAGGTAGCTGCACAAATTCATGCTGAAGTTAGGTCAAAGTACTTGCCTACAACACAGACACACAGCAATGCCAAAAACAGAAATATGCTATAACTTCATTTACATGTAACTAAACAACCAACCAGAAACCAAAAGGTAATGGAAAATCTTCAATTTTAATATATCAGCTGAAGAAAATACAAATTGCCCACACATAAAAATAAAGACCCATACAAGTTTCACAAATATGGAAAACAGATTCAAATATAGTTAAAACGTATCCTTCTCACAAAAATGGCACATATTCCACTATTTTAAATAATCTAAATTCTGGTATTTATAGAGAAAACTAGGGTGCCAAGTGTGTGTATGCAGTATGGCTTGAGGACCTGGGTTGACAAGACAAGTAGACAACACACAAAAAGGAAAAGAAATAACATAAATCCAAGGAATTGTACACAAAACCCGTCACACCATAGAGTTTTCTTTATTTCGTATTTTAAATATGTTATATACAATGTCAATTACCCTTCCTTGAAAGGTTAAAACACTTGATAACACTTTATCATACTAGCCATCGACAAGTTTCCATCACAATCTCCAAAACCACTCAAAATATTTCATGCCCAGATCAAAGCAAATCATAATCCATTAAACAAAAAAATGTGCTTTACTAGCATATTTAACTTTTCCCTCCCTCCACGCTATTGAATATTGAAGCAGCTAAAATGGGCTCCAACAATGCAACCACATCTTTACGAATTTATCAAGATACAAATCCCAATGTCAGTGGGCTGAGACATAGCATTCTATAATCCTCCTTTTTCTCTGATATATGGGTACTTAATAAATAATCCCAGATTAAGGCATGTGTGATTGAGAGGGCTGAGCAAGTTTAAGATGTGTGGGCTGAGTTAGTCATTTCCTATTCCGCCGTTTCAATTTTCAGGTTTTTTGGGGACAAACAAAGAATCACTCACGAAAATACCAAAATGATCCTGCCATTTTTTCAACTAAGGCTGGGGTTACGAGTAAAAGCCTTCCACTGATGAAACAAGTTGCTATCCAAACATTTTTGCTAAGGAATGTCAATTTAATGGATATTAGAATTAAGTGCCCAAAAAAATAAGATGCTAAATCTTTATTGGTGCACAGATATATATAATATAACTGAATTATCTACTCAAAAATTCAGATACTAAAAAATAAACAAAGACCAAAATAGTACCTCCAGTGAAATGAATTTTAAGTTTCTAAATTTGGAGTACAAATCTTCAAGTGATTCCTTCTGCCTTTCTTTCCACTCCTCCCATAGATAACTGTCATTTCAAGTTATTAATTGACAGGTAAGACATCAAATTCAATATAAACCTTTCTATATTTTTAAGAAAATGGAAAATCTGAAGAAACAAATGATAAAATACAGAAGTAACCAACATGTTGAAGCTTATACAGAAAGTGCCAAGTGTTCCAATCTGATCTACGGCCACATCCATTTTAACTTGTTACCAGTGATTAACTGAAGAGTTCTCATGGATCATGGATAAGTGTTTGGTGTTTGTAAGAATTCGTAAGTCATGTACAAGCAGGTACAGGTTTTCAAACAAGTATTTTTCAGGCGGAGTCTCCTTAGTACCGCGGTCTTATCAAATGGAGTTTCATTTATATAAGTTAACAGGATAGAAAAAAGACATGAAAGTTGTTGTAACCCTCCCTGCCAAAAATGAAAAAAGAAAAAGAAAAAGCAACTACAGCACCCTCACTTGGCATAGAGACCGAGTTGGCTAGTACTCTTACAACGCAATTTTTTTCCTCCATTCTCACGTGAATCAACTCTCATACAAGCTGCCTGGATCCCACTACTCTTATACACAAACACTCTACAAAAGTAACTCTATTAATAATAACTGCAATGGAAAATATACCTTTGCATAAGATCCTTAAGGCCCGCGTGACTTCCTTTTATAGAATCCATATGCAATATGCATGGAACTCTGGCTAATTTATTTGCATCAACATCTAAAATATGAAATAAAAGAAAGAAATGTTGGAGCATAGAAAAACTTATTTGCATAAAATAGCATGCATTTGGAAACAACTTGCCTTCGTAGTCAACCACTTTGCCAAAATAGCATATTACTATAAGACTCCAGTGGTAACTGTCACAACAAGCATTGTTAGGAACTTATCAGAAATCACACTCCATTACTTGATACCAGAACCAAGTACTACAGAGTTTTTTTTTTTTTTTTTTTTTTGGGTTGGGGGGGGGGGGGTTTTTTTTTTTGGGTTGGGGAGGGGGGGGGGCTTAAATTATTATTGTTATTTAACTTCTCACTTGTAATTTACAGGTATGACAATGAAGTCCTTTTCTAGTAAGTTCACTTTTCTAGTCCATTTCCGAACACGATGGAAAGCAGCCTTGCCATCAAAGGCACTAGATGGGTCTTTGTCCATGTCTGCCAGCTTTCGAAAGAAGAAGCTGTTGAAAAAGTGAAACCTAAGCCTCTCGTCGGGGTTTTGTTTGTTTTTCAAATACCTGTCACAAGATCAAAGTTTCATTATAACCAAGCAAGAAAAAAGGAACAATAGCAAAACGCAACCAACAATACGCTAAGAAACTATGTGTCAGATAACATATTTTGGAACTATTAGCATTATCCCAAATTCTCAACATCTCCCTCCCCCTCCAAAAAAAGGTAAATAAAGAGAGCATATCTAATCTGTTAGTACACCACCATTATTTTGGAGGCAAAAGGAATTTAATGGAACAAACAGCAACATGTCAAATTCAACTTCTTTTTTTCATTAGTTTCTACCTATCCTTCTTAACTCTTAATAAGTGGAGATAACCAAAGATGACTTGCAACAATTTTAATTCTTTACTGATAAGAGGTAGCATGGGGGGACCTAGTCTTCTTATAAGTTCCCTGCCTGAATGAGCAGATAAACTTACTGGATGTAGAAGTCTATGACTGTATCATTGAGAAATGTATCTGGCCGTAGTAGATCTACGTCCCTTGTGCTTATGGACACCGCATCAGGCTCGCCTTTTGGATAAATAACTTCCTCAAAGGACTCATGAAAACTACAAAATATGAAACTAGCTCAGTCTGCAGAGTTGAACAAGTAAGGAGAATAATTCTGTTTGCACATTCTCCTATGTAAGCTGGCATTTTGAGCCCAAGAAGCTGAAATTAAAAAAAAAAAGTATATATATATCAAACATGCTCAAGTATTCAGTAAAGTTGGACAGCCTGTTGATTGGTTAAATATCTTTCTATCTGTGGTTGCTCAACTGTTCTGGCATCTGAGGCTGTTCTATTTCTGCCCCTCTGCAAACTTCAATAGTAAAATTCCAATTCCAGCAGTCATAATATGTAGTGAATTTTGAAATTCTACCTTAAAAGGTCCGACTTATTAAGATTAGAGCCCAAAGCCTTTATATGTGGCTATTATTTTCATCTTTAGCCTATGGGAGACTTACCCTTAACATGACCCCACAAAATGGCGGCACAATTGTGGGCACCAATCCTGGAACCTGACAGCTCGTTTGAGCTGTGGACGGACAGCATTGCTCGTTTGAGCTTCAGACAGACGGGGTTGCTCGTTTGAATTTAATGGACTCTCATACTATATTGGATCTTGAGATTCCATATTAAAAGGTAACCCTATTATGAGGAGTAGCCCTTGCCTTATATGTTTGCTATGATTTTAATATTTAGCTGGTGTGGAATTTACCATTAACATTTTTTAATAAACAAAAAAAGTTTTACTATAATGAAAGTGACAAATCCATGAGTAAAATATAATAAGCCCAAATGCACAAGTGTCCCCTAAATTTTTTAGAGGCAGCTCAGCTGGGAACAGGTCAACAGGATATAATAGATGAACCGACTGGATCATCTTTGAAATCACCCTCAAGCAAGAATATTTATTTTAAAATATTCTCAAGAGAATTTTTAATATTACGAGCAAGTAGAAACTTAATAGTTGAAATTAAAGGATGTGAAGTGATGTTAGTCGCTATAGAAGTTAGCAAAAATGTAACGAGGCAATCCTAAGGAACTCCACAGAAGTTCACCACCACCAATAATGTCATGAAAAAGAAAACCATAAAATCTTGGTTCCATTCTTAAACATACTAAACATTAGCAATATATTTAGATAGGACAAGTATTTCTTTTGGTTTTGGGGGGCATAGTTTCAGTAGTTAACTTCCTTAGAGCAGTCTACTAGTACTGGTTATCATTATGGATACAGTTGTTTGTTGTCATCACATTTCTTTCTACAAATCTTTTATCCTTTTTCGTTTCCATTTTCAGTGTGCTGCAAACTTGTTTTTACATGTATATTTTTCCATTCTTCCTTCTCTTAGGGTCCGTTTGATTGCAAGGGTGGAAAGAAAATGAATTCCAGAGAAAATAATTGCCTTGAACTTGTTTTCCATGAAAATGGTAGTTAAATGTGTTTGATTGGTATAATTTTTCACCAGAAAAAATTTAAAATTTTGGATCTTTTTGTGTTCGTTTGGCTTTATTTTACATGTACATTGTCCATTAAAGTGATAATTTTTTCCACAATTGGTTATAAAATTTGTTTCCAATGCCAAAAGTCAAAAAAAAAACGAAAAAAATTAAATTTTCCTAAAAAATCATTTTTTTCATCTAAGTTTAGTATTTGTTTGGCTTTGTTTTATATGGAAATTGTTCATTAAAGTGAATTTTTTTTTTTTTACAATTGGTTATGAAATTGGTTTCTATTGTCCCAAAAAAAAAAAGGCAGAATCGATTTTTCCACCTAAAAGATGGGAAAATCATTTCCCTCCACGCCTAGAAAATGGCGAGTGGAGGGAAAACTTTTTCAGTTTGATCATCAAACAGCATTAAACATCCATGGAAAAAGGGTGGTATCAAACACACCCTTACTGTTTACTTATTTTGATGATGGTGGCTTTGCGGGTTAATGAATCCCACTCACTAATAAAAAGAATGTACCCCTCTTGGCCCCTTTTTATATGTTGCATACTTTTAAGTTAGGTTTGTCTCCATAACGAATGTCAATTGCTAAAATAATAGCACAATTGAATTTAGATTACAGAGATGCCAATTCATTAATTGATGCGAAAGAGTAAAAAACAATGATGACAACACGTTAAAACTCACTTCAGAATATGTATTATAAGTTGACCAGTGCTTTTAAATTAAACATAATGTTGGCAAGGTGTAGAATATAAAGTGCATCTTTTCATTGATTTTGCTTAGTGTGACAAATAAAGAGGGATCAAGGGAGTAAAATTCCAAGGGACCTAGTACAGCTGGCAGACGAACTAGAAGTACATGCCAGAAGAAATAACTGAATTTTTAAAAATAATTCAAGGTACTCGCTCACTCACTTGGGGAAATAGCTTCTTGACTGCTGCATGGCTTTCCCTTCATGTGTGGCTTCTGTACAATCATCTCTTTCAATACTTTGGACACAGAAACGAAGACCAGTTACAGCATCACAATCCATACAAATTACATTTTCTTCTAATAAAGATCATCAAGAACTATATGCAAATGGTACATATAATTATCTTCCAGAGTTTTCAAAATAAAAGACACGAAGTCAGTCAAATCAAACTAAAATATGGAAGGTCTCAACAAAATAACCTGTTAGAGACCAACTGTTGTTTTATGTAGAATTGAAGACTCTCTTACCATGTACTTCACATTGATGACATCATCCATAAAATCAAGAGTCAGTGACGCAGTATGAGTAACTCGGTGGTTGGCACAATATTTTTACAATATACACACCGTTTCTCAAGCAGTATTAAGCTTGGATTCTTCGAGAATGCAAACAAAATGGGAAAGAAAAGAAAAAGAAACGTGATACTGAAAGTCTATTCCGGTAGACGATTATTTGAGTTATGTATTCCATATGGAAATGTTTGTCACGTGATGGTTTTGTATAACTACCGGGAAAAATATTTGAGGAAGGTAACACACTGGAAGTTGAATATAATTTTCCATTGTATGTTTGATTGAAGAAGATTAAAAGGAGAAATTCAGTAGTTTTGTAGAAAAATTGGTTGCTAAAAGGTTCCACACAAGACTTCTACATAGAGATTAAGGACAACAAATATTGCTCTCATAAAACGTATTTCCTAGAATTTTGATGCTACCAATAACAAATGGATGGTAAGTGCAAAACCAAAAATGTTCATTCACAACACAGTTTATCATGTTTGTACCCGTGTGTCACAACACAAGAAACGACATGGTCCTGGTACTCGAACCTTCAGCAACAACCGACCAAAGCAATAAGCTATAATATACCAACAAATGAACTAAAAAAATCCTTTATTAACACCTTATATCATTTATCATATACATTAAACATGAATTGCAATAGTTTTCTTTATATGTCAAATTTATGTAGAATGTCTCGAGTATTCCAATGTTAGCCTACTTATTCTGTGAATAACTTATTCACAGACGATATCCAAAGTCAAAAACACTTTTGACCAAGTCCTTAGGTCCTAAAATTTGACAGCTTACAATTCTGATACTTAGATACACACCCATAACACAGTTCGGGCAACAAGGTAGAACCATACATAAAACAAATGAAATCTAAGACAAGCTTTATTTAACTTCAAAAACCATAATATTGCCAAATATAAACAATTATACAATCAACCCACTCCGAGTATCACAAGCTATTTGCAAAAAGAGAGCATTCGCATAAAAACACAAAGGTCAGTTTAGACTCACTCAAGCCGGACTTTCCATAGTTCCTTATATCTCATATTCAGAGATTCAATTGCTTCTTGTTTTTCATACCAGTTAGAGTCAACTGCTGGAAAATACAACTCCTGAATTCCTGATACCATAAATACAAGAAAGTAAAAGGAATGATCTTTATCACAAAAGTGGAAGCAATATATAATCATCCATACTAAGTCAATTGCAGAGATAATAGATCTTGGTACTAATTTGTAAACTTGATGAATCAACTAAGATTCTTAATTGTGAATAGATCATATTCAAGAAGAGATAACTGATAAAAGAAGCACAAGCTTCACCAAAGAAAACAAGAAAGGATGTTATAGTGCTTCCTCTGTTGTATTTTACAACATTGTAAAGCTTTCTTCGAATAATAAAGAAAAACAGAAAATTGGGAGTGGGGGGCATTAATTATTCCAGTTACAGAAAAGAGAATCCTTTTTTATTGGTATTATAAAGTAAAACCACCCAGGTGGAGTATTTTTTATTTATAACAAATAGTAGTAGAAAGTAGAGATGGGGACCATGCCATGACCTCCCAAAAAAGAAAGTAAAGCAAGTACAAACTTCGCATAATTAATCCAATTAGCGTTCCAAATGAACCTAATCTTTTCCTTCAGGAAAGGTGTAATTATTCATCTTCTTTTTCTGAAATTTAGCACTTTATCCATTTTGCAACAGCTAACAGATGATTGTTGACATTTATGCCATGCTTATCCTATAGATTATCTGATCTTATTAGGATTATATGTTTTCCTAATCCGCACTATAGATGCAATAGACACTAATTACAGCATAATACATGTATATCGTGCTAAAAGTCATGCTTAAGACTATATGAGAATCCAGTAAAAATATGTGAGATTTAAAACCAGAAGACTTGAATACCTCAATTAATTGACTCAATACACAAATAAATATCTTTGAAATACATGCGTGGAGGCCTTGTTCACTGTTCGTGTGAATAGCGAACAGATGTGTCTAGGTCCTTTTTATTACCTTCATTGCATTTTTCAAGACTAATTTTGTCTCTGTTTTTCTTTTTCTATTCAAGTATATACTCCAACACCCGAATATGCACATTCCTAATAAATACAGCCTATGTTTGGCCGATATTTTTTCAAAAACTCATTTACAACCACACATTCTCCCATAAAATAATTTTACACGTAAACCGAAAACTTTTCCTTCTTTTTTAACCACACATTCTCCAAGAAATCACTATTCCAAAACACATTTTCTTACCAATATGGGGCTCAAACAGGGGGCATAGTTTAGAAGGTATGCAGCAGGTTTATATCTTAGAAAGGAACCACAGAAAAACTGCTAATGGAAATTTCATCAATACACAATAGTTTAGCCCCTGTGGCCATTTTTTTGGAAAAACGTTGTTTTAAATAGTGATTTTTTTGAGAATGTGCAATTAAAAAGTAGGAAAAGTTTTAGGTTTACATGTAGAATATTTTGTGTGAATGTGTGATTGAAAATGAATATGTAGAAAAAAGAGTTTTGAAAGAATGAGAGACAAACAGGGCTTAATCTTAAAATTTAATTTACAATATTAGGAATGTCTTTTGTTGGAGATGATACAACAAGACGCACTGCACAAAAATATTCATTAATTAGTACTCCATAAAATGCAAAACCACAACACCGGATAGATAGACAGAGAGGGGGATATTTCTGATGGCTAGTATGTGAAAAGGTTGGACCTGATACAAACAGTAACAGAAATTCTTGTATGTCATAGGACGCCACTCAGAAAATCTTCAATTTTTACCCAAATAAGGCACCCAAAAACTACAAATAGTGCAAAAATGAAACAAACATATAATCACAGGACACTAAAGAAAGGTACACGGTAGTCTTCTGCATATAGCTAACCTGAAGTATTGTCAACAGTCTCGCCTCCTACTGCGCTGTTCGAGACGAAGTGGACACTTATTAAGCCCAACTCATACTGAACAAATGTCATAAGTTATAACATTAATTTTAGTCTCATTTACATAAAAACATTCGAAAACATACATGCAGAATGGTAGCAAACAGTAACTCACACGAGCTGACCACTGAGACTCTATTTTGACGATATCCTCAATTTCCAACTGAATATGAAAAGTCCCTGGATTCCCATTGATAGTTTTGCTTTTAACTATTACAGAACTTCTCGAAAATGTCACCGTGGAATCCACATAATGTACACCACGATAATTGATATAATCAGCATAGATATCAATTTCCATTCTGTCATCATCCTGCCAATTGAAAATCAAAGAACACAGTTAAATAGCAAGCACTGTGTGCATGACATATTTTTATCGGTATTTGAACAGCTCAGTTAACACTGAGCAATTTTATAAACTCTATCTAGCAAAGTCATGGACCTTTGAATGATAATATCTCAATGTCATTTAACTCTCTAACATGACGTGAAGCTTGTACAGCATCACCTGAAAACAATAGTGCAGGGAAGCGGCAACTTCCAAAGAAGAAATATTTCCATTTTCAACCATTTCTTGATCCAAGCAATTTTTTTATTTGGCAAATAAAAATTGGATTGGTACAAACTGAAACCCCATAACTTAAGCTACTTCATGTCAATCAATCCAGAGAACCAATTTGAAATCAGGATGCAAAACAAGCAATTGCACCCAGATTGCAGGAGAGACAGCTAGAAGAGAGTTGAACAGGTTATAATTATTAAGTAGTTTTTAGTTTTGTACATTAGGATTTTTATTTATGGCTTTTCCTAGTTCTATGACTCCTAGTCACTTGAGAATCCCAGTTCTAGAACTACAACTCGTTTAGTTATTTCCTGATCCAAGTCAATATATAACAAAAAACTATATTTCATTGAGTGGTTCATTATGCGGCATAAGATTCGACCGAACAAGCATCACCTGAAAACAATAGTGCAGGGAAGCGGCAACTTCCAAAGAAGAAATATTTCCATTTTCAACCATTTCTTGATCCAAGCAATTTTTTTATTTGTCAAATAAAAATTGGATTCGTACAAACTGAAACCCCATAACTTAAGCTACTTCATGTCAATCAATACAGAGAACCAATTTGAAATCAGGATGCAAAACAAGCAATTGCACCCAGATTGCAGGAGAGACAGCGAGAAGAGAGTTGAACAGGTTATAATTATTTAGTTTTTAGTTTTGTACATTAGGATTTTTATTTATGGCTTTTCCTAGTTCTATGACTCCTAGTCACTTGAGAATCCCAGTTCTAGAACTACAACTGGTTTAGTTATTTCCTGATCCAAGTCAATATATAACAAAAATGATATAAAGTAACTCACCAAGTAATAGATGGAGGTCGCATAAAAAGTTAAATTATCAATCTTAATTTAGTTTAAATAATTATTTGTATCACGGCAAAGCAATACTGACGTCAAACTGAGACTGAAAAATGTCATTTCTTAACAACGCCAATTCTGAGATGTCAACTGGGATTAAGACATCCTAGATTGGTCAGTCTAGGTTAGACTTAACTAATTTGAAGACAGTTTCAGGGGTAAATCTAAAGAAAAGGAAAGGCAGGAAAAATGATGAATTTATTACTTCTTTAGACATGAATAATCTTAACGAAAAAAATTAAAATAGCAAAGTCGCTTACCATATTACAGCCAATGAAGAAGTTAGCAGATGATGGTCCATCGGAAGAAGCTGAAACAATGCAATTCTCTTCATAAGAACATCGTGCATTGAACTACGTAATTCCAGATTACTTGAACTCCCATGCAAGTTCCCAAAACCGAGAAAAAATAAATAAATAAGAGCAAGAAAGAATAGAATGTCAGAAAAACAAACCATCATCATCTGCAATAGAAGAAGAAGGAGATCTTTTGATCATGCTTTCGTCAACATCTGACACCATACTAATTGTCTCGTCCTGCATGCATTCGAAAAGAGATAAGCAAGCTTTAAGAAGCACTTCCCTAAAAAGGTCTCAATATCAAGATTACAATACATTGTAAGGAGACTTCAGAAAGCCACAGTTTTCGTGGTCCTTCACATATGAAGCAGCTTCAGGGCTAGAACTGCATTTCACACTGGGAAGGAGACTTCCAGGTTTAAGCTTATCGAGTCTAATATCAGCAGTTTGTTCTTGACTTCTTGAGTTAACGAGCCGATCATCATCAAATCCCGACGTATTTTTGTTAGCACAATCCTTGGTGTCCAGAGGAGACAGAAAACTAGCAGTATTACAATTATGATCAACTTCAGCAGCCCCAACATCTGAACATAGTACCTTCCCAATCTCCTCTGATTGATTTTCAGTTTCCCCGGCAACTAGAAA
>CAIGRO010311518.1:0-16562 GCA_903798355.1 Fraxinus baroniana | reverse complement strand
GGGGGGGGGGGGGGGGGGGGGGGGGGGGGGGGGGGGGGGGGGGGGGGGGGGGGGGGGGGGGGGGGGGGGGGGGGGGGGGGGGGGGGGGGGGGGGGGGGATGATGATAATACGAAACCAAGTCCACACTTGTATAGCAACACCATAACATAGAAATACAGGAAAACTTCCAAAATCCAAAACATAATTTTGGCAACCAAGAGAATAAATCAAATTCAAAATCCTAAATACCATCCGAAATAAATAATCATTCCAGTATGTCGTGCCCTCGCTATGAAAACGTAGATGCCAAGTCAGTAGATTAAGATTGGCACTAAAGCATCTGGCAACCATGGAAGACAAATCTCAAGAAACGAGGTTGTCATTCAGGGATAGTGAAGCAAGTTGCTCAGCTGGGCTGTTTGACTGAACATTTCTCAAAACCTCCATAGCCTCAGCAACTTTTGCCTTCAAAGCGTCTGGTGATTCAAGTAAATGCAGAACTTCCGTCTGGTCCATTTCAAGAAGCATGCCTGTAACTTTTGCTGCATGCTCATGCTCCAACTGATCAACTAGAGGGTACAAGTTTTCACCCAACATCTGAAATCAAATGAAAATTACATCAAACAAGTTACACAAATAATGCACAGCCAGGTAATAAATTCAAATGATGCATTGTGTAAACTGATTACCGTTCTCTGCTGTTCAGGTGTGGAATTTGCAAGGGCTGAAGCCAGAGCAGTGGTTGGCATAGGCTGTGATTTTGTAGCATCTCGAGGAAGCATGCTACCCATGTCATATGGTGCAGAAACCATACCTCCGGCAACTCCAGGAATTGGACCCTCTAGCACATTCCGAGCAGGAGGATAACGATACATTCTCCCCCTCGGAAGCATCTGAAATGATAATAATAAGCATGTGCTTCTATAGTAAATTAACCCAGCATAAGATCAACAAAATTATATACAGACCTGTTGTTGAATCAATGGCATGGGTTGCTGAGTTTGTTGCCCAGGGCCAGCTCCTCGCCTATCACCAGGGCGCTGACCATGTTGGACCATTGGCACAAAAAAATTTGGCATAGGAGCTCCACCAGGACGCATGCCGGGAACAAGCTGCTGCTGATAACCAAATCCAGCCTAAGAAAGTTTCAAGGTCAAGTTAAGTACAACCTTCCAAAGCCAAACGTGTGTCATAAATATAATCCATTTCATGGTATACAACACCTATCTCGAGAATGCAGTCATATTTCAAGTCTACCAGACAATAAGACAACATTCACGGAAAAACTATGAAAAATACATAAATTTTTGAGTGGATCAATGTAGAACATTACCCACATTTGTATCCACGACAAATGATGAAAGAAGTGGAAATGGAGTTGGTTTGCATGTCAAAGAAAGTAACAAACCAGTTTATAGGAGGAACACGCAACTTCCAGGGAGAACAGAAATTGATAGAAGTGTAACACGATGAAGAGGATGTACCTGAGGAATTAGGGCAGGGGGAGCTTGCCCATAAAATAGTTGTTGTCCAATACCAGGGCCACCAGGAGGATACACTGCCATACGAGGAGCAATTGACTGTGGCATTGCAACAGGTCTCATTTGTGAGAACTGCACCTATGCAATTGAGAAAAACAATAATAAAAATTCTTCAGTAGAATGTTTTTTTTGTAGAATAAAAGGAAATGTAGCTCTATCTACCAACAGTGTAATACAGCGGGGATATGATTTGTGAAGCCAGATAATTATAGACACTTCCTTCATAGAAATCATAAGTTATAGAGAGTAGTACTAACAATCATTAAACCGATTAAATAAGCAAGTGAACAAAATCAAACAACTTAGATAACTTTTGGACTATATATTATCTCAGGTTCTCCTCTAGCTGAAAATAAAGACAAAAAATACTCGCACATACAGACAGACATTAATCAAAAACTATCATATTGCCAACAGATCTATCATGGCGTACTTCTCTCATTACACATTTCTAGTGACAATATAAATGCTCTCAAACAACATTTACCTGTAATCTTGCCCTTCTCTCTTCTTTTCGCTGTGCAAGTGCAACATAGAGTGGCTTGCTGATCACCATTTTGCCATTCATCTCAGAAAGCTACAGAAGAAAATAAAAAAATAAATAAAATGATCAATTTTATAATTATAAATGTCACCAGAAATAGCATCACCAACAACGTCAACTTACAGCACGAGAAGCTTCTTCAGGAGTTGAAAAGGCAACGAATCCAGATCCTCTGCTTAAACCACCAGGATCTTGCATAACCTGGAGAACAAGAAATAACAGAAATCAATACATAATACATATGTCCATAAGTATCATGATAAAGAGAAATAAATGAAGAAATAATAGAAAACTTGACTTGCAATGCCTTGTCTTCGAGGAGCACATATCAACATACCTTGCATGAAGTGATTGTACCAAACCCTGAAAACATTTCCTCCAGTTTGTTGTCATCAATGCTGTCATCCAAATTTTTTATGTATAAGTTCACTCCTTGGTATTTATCAACTGCTTCCTTTGCACTCTGCTCAAATTGACTTTTCAGTTCCTGCTCTCTCTCAGATTTCTTCTGGGCTTTCCCAACATACCACTCCTTTTCATCAAATTTCTTTCCATCTAGTGCTTCAACAGCTTTAGCAGCATCATCTGCATTCTCAAAATTGACAAACCCAAAACCTTTTGACTTTCCATCTGCATCCCTCATGACTACAGCACTAGTAATTGTTCCATGTTCACCAAAAATGTTCTTCAAATCATCATCTGTAGTAAACTCAGCTAGATTTTTTACATAAACATTGTTGAATTTCGTCTTATTCAAAACTGATTCTCTATCCTGCTTACGAAGGAAATGCCCAACATACACTTGCTTATCATTTATGAGCATGCCATTTAACTTATCTATAGCACTTTTTGCCGATTCTTCATTATCGAATTGTACAAACCCATAGCCCTTAGGCTGACCATTAGGATCTGTAGCTATCTTGCATGAAAGAATGTTTCCAAAGCTTGAAAAAGTGTCATGTAATGCTTTGTGGTCAATAGACTTGTCCAAATTCTGGAGGAGAAAATAAATGAACAAGTAAACACAGAGGGACAAACTCAAGATTAACAGTGACAAAATATGAAATTATTGGTCAATCCACATAAATAGCTTCATGGCAACAGCAATGACATGGATCAAGCTTTCCTTGACATCCTCAGTGGGGATGTAAGCACAATCTTGAAAATATGGGCAAAAAATTCTATGCTTAGTTTTAATTGTATACATCAAGAGTTACAATTTGGTATAAAAGAGTCAACTTAACTTGAAAAAGGGGCAGAAAATCTATCTAGAAAATTATCAGATTTTATCAAATCTATTTCTTCCAAATTGAAGGTATTTCCTCCAGATTTTTCTTAAAGAAATCTGGACTGCACCAGTGATTGAAGTATCAGTTTTTGTCAACATAGTTTTCTATCAAAATGTCAAGCATCTAAAAATCAATGTAACATCTGTTAAATCACAATTCCCAAGATTAAGTACTACTAATCCACATGGACAACATATGCCCAGTATGTTAACTAACAATTCAGCAATTCAGCAAGAGATAAGTATTGACAAGAAAAATGAAGACCGTAGCAATGAAGAAAACAATGGTGACCATAATGGTGATGGACTGATAGATCAAGTTCAGGGTAACAAGCTATCAAGTAGAGAAGGGCATAATTCACATGAACAAACATACGAATTGAGAAGGCATAATGTTGAAATGAAAAAAGGTCCAAGGTGAGCTAATATACCTTTATAAATATATTTGCAGTTCCACTTTTGCGTATACTGGGGTCCCGATGAGAGTGCATGATTCTAATCGACTTGTTATTGAGAGGAGTGAAGTTCAACACTTCAATTGCCCTTGCCGCTGTAGAGAAGTAAACATGAAAGATATGAAATACAACAAGAATTAGGTCCTTCCCTTTTCTCAGCATAAAATGGAAAACCAGCTGAGGTGCAAAGCATTGTCCAAGTATCTCATGAAATAATTTCTTTGCAAATTTCAGTGTACACACACTTAGGACAAAAGACAATATAATTTTGATTCTCATAAGTTGACTCACAAGCAACTGCTGTGTAGTGTGCTCCCGTGCTCATTCTGAAATAACTAAAACAGTCTCTAAACGCGAACACAGAGTAAACCATCCAGAAATCTAATGAAGGTTGACATTTTTTTGCTCTTTCCCTTTCTACATAAGGTATTCTCTCCTCAACGGTATCCAAAATAAATTTCCATATATACAGGGGGACGTATCACTTCAAAGATCAACCAAACTCGTAAACAACTTTTTCTGCGCAATGTAAATAATTTCCAGTATCAACTTTCAATTCAGTTGTTTATGGAATGAAGTCTTCAATTCATTGTAATTTAATTCTTCTTTTAAAAATAACCCAAAAACTAGCATTAGCCCCTGTTTGACACACCTTCTTTAAAAATACATTCTCTCAAAACTCATTTTCAATCACATTTTTCAATAAAATAATATTTTTCATCACATCAATAATTTTTCCTTACTTTTTTGTCAATAATTTTTCCTTACTTTTTTATCAATAATTTTTCCTTACATTTTTACCATATATTTGTCATCGTATCCCTGTTTAAAATACATTATTTTCTCAATAATATCCATCAAACATCCCCTTAATCAGAAAGACTCCAAAAACTGTGCTACAACAAAACTTGCATAAATTGTACTTGATGAGAAATGTGCTTCAGAGAGGCACCAATTCCTATTCAACACAGCACTTGAAAACTAAAACCAGGTTACATAAGCAATAACCAAAAGACTTACTAGTTTTATCTTCCAATAACAGAGCGACAAAGTAAATATCAGTTAAGTATGTACTATGCATCACATATATTTCAACACAAGATGCATAAACAAACCGATTTTATTAATAAGTTTCATGCATAAACAAATCTGTAAGTAAAGAGGACTAACCATCATGTGGGCTGCTATAGTTAACGTAACCATAGCCGAGGCTCCGACGAGTACCAAGATCCCGACAGACCCGAACAGAAACAACCTGACCAACCTGGTTGAACAGATCGTATAGCTGAGAGTCAGTTACATTGAAATCTAAATCCCCAACGTACAACGACGTCGACAGAAACTGGCTCGTTCCCCCACTCGGCGTCTGCGCCGGCGCAGCCACTACATTAGCCACATTAGTCGCCGCCACATTCTGGTGTTGCACTTGAATCTGCGCCATTTCTTCTTAACCCTAATTTTTCAACAAAAAATTACTTTTTTTTCGGGAAAAAAAACCTGTCCTCTCTCTGATTTGGTTTTACTAAAAATGAAACCTGGATAGAAGCAGAATGGTGAAGGAAAAATTAAGGATTTTTTGGGTTTTCTTTGAAAATTTGAGGAAATTGAAGGATAAAAGCCAGGTGAAAAATTTCTGAATTTTTTTTTTCCTTTTGGAGGGCAGGGATAACTGCACTGCACTCAACAAATAAAGAAACTGGGTGGTTTATATATGAAATTGCGTGCGAAAAAGAAACCCTAATTGGAGATCGAAGCTGAAATGTACACCGTTAGATGAGAGTTTGGGGATTGGCCTGGATTGTATAAGATGAGGCCACGTGTACCATGTATACGCTTGTTGTGACGTGGTCAAATGCATAGACGGATACATGGCTGAAGCTGTCTTTGGTGCTCCGTTTCTCAAGCTGCTTGATAGAATAAAAAGGATAATTTGCACCATCGGTCCCCGAACTATAGCACTCGATGACACGTATGTCCCTTTTAACCCTATTTTCTCAAAAATTCATTTTTTTTCAAAACTCATTTACAAATGCACATCCTTTGATAAAATAGTCTTACATATAAATCGAACTTTTTAATCACACATTTTTTTTTTCAAAATATCGCTATTCAAAAATGCATTTTTCTCCAAAATGGGGTTCAAACAAGGACTTAAATACTTTAAAATTTAGGTCCTCAAACTAAATTTTAATGCACGATAGTCCCAAATGGATGGGAAAATGTCAAATATTTTATTGAATTGTCACCCGCATGAATGTGATAACTAATGAAGGTCATTTTCATCAATCTCTCGTATTTTATTAATCAACAATTTTTGAAAGAAAAGACGTGTATTTATAAACAATAAGAAAACCACAAAAATAAGGAAAGAAAAAGGATATCAACTTGTCCCCTTCACCTACTACCGCCATCAGCGAAGTACTCCAACCATACTAGATAATCCACGACACATGCTAATTATGATATTGTGTCGGGCTCCATTTTAGCCAATGTTTGGTACACATTAAACTTTTCATTTTCATTCTTCAACTCATTTTCAACCACACATTTTTCAATAAAATAATATTTTCTATCACATCAATAATTTATCCTTCTTTTTCAACCACACATTCTTCATCAGTACTACTTCAAAATACATTCTTCTAAAATAATATGGCTCAAACACACCCTTAATGCAATTTTGGAAAAAAAAATATATTGAATTTTGAAATAGTGATTTTTAGAGAATGTGTATTTAAAAAAAAAAAAAATTGACTTTGTGTAATATTATTTTATGAAAAATTGTATCATTAAAATAAGTTTTGAAAAGATTATTTTGAAAATGATGGATGTCATATGAGGGTTATAAAAGATTTAACAACTTCAAATTCCTCACTTTTTATCTTTTCAAATTCAAATTAAGATGGAAGACTTGAGTAGATGGAGTTACGTACATTAATTGACTGAAGCTAAAAATATGAGTAGAAAAGAATTTGGTGGTGTAAGTGTTATACTCTGGGACCACTCGATTTTTGAAGTAAATATTTTTTGTTAGGTTTTTTTTGTTAATGACAAGTTTGTGAACAAAAGGGACTTGAATTAGTATGTTGTAAAAGTCAAGGAGTAAGTTGCAAATAGTAAAAATTGAGTTGTATTAGGTCAGGGTTCGAAAATGAAAAAGAAAGAAAAACAGTGCCACAATTTCGCTAGATTGTCATCATAACTTAGCTCGAGCGGCAGAAATAAAAACATTGTCACCCGCCTATCGCATTGCCTTTGCTCAAGTGATAGGGTTATTCGGAAAATTTTAATTTACGTTTTAAGGCTTTTTGTCCGATCCATTCAACCCCAAAATCTAAACTATAAATACCAAACGCATCTGAACGTAAATTCTAAGGTCGAACATTAAGAAAAACACATACTGTGATTTGTTCTTAGTGGAGAAAGCATCAAATCCATAATCCAAATATCAAATTGCTACTTCCTACACATCTGTTAGAGTGCTAAAGATCTAAGGAAGATGACTGGAGTTCTAGTTGTTGGAGAAAGCAGAGTTCTTCGTTGATACATAGGAGATAGACGAATTCATAAAGTCGGGAGTTACTACTAGAGCGAGCAATCCAGGAGGGCTTAGAAAATTACAACTAGGAGTTGGTGCAGAAGCATGCAATCTAGTAGAGCAGTGGGAATTGCAGTTAGGGAGTCAAAAGTACTAGTTGTAGTCGTGTCTGGTGGACTGTAAGTTCATAATTCATTTATAGTGGATTTCTGATTGGCAAAGTGCCCGAAATTTTTACCCAGTTTGGATTACTCCGTAATCAATCTGCTTGTTATTTATTGTTTTCAATATAACTGTGGCAATTCAACTTCGGATAATTAGACTGATTGATTAACCATCTAGAGATAATTAAAAGTGACTTGTTGCTATTTAATTATAAGTTTTTATTCTACATAATCACCTATTTACCCCCTCTACGTATAGTTTGAGTCGAACCTTGTAATTTCAAGCAGTATCAGAGACTGATTTCGTTTCCTGGCCCTTAATTGTTCTAGATGAGTCAATCCTTATCTGTGCCTCCGTTTTTCGACGGAAGTAACTATGCTTATTGGAAAGTTAGAATGAGAGTCTTCATTAAAATATTGGATGAGCGTTCAAACTGGGTAGACTGTACCTTCAACCAGTGTTGCTGGTGTTGTTACACCCACTTATATTTCACTTTGGACTAAAAGTGATTTAGTCAAGTGTAACTAGAACAGTGAGGGTCTTCATGCCATGTTTATAGCTGTGTCTACTGAAGAGTTTAAGAGAGTTTCGATGTGTGAAACTGCTAAAGAAGTTTGGGATATATTAGAAATTACATACGAGGGAGCTAAAACTGTTAAAAACTCTAAACTGCAGATGTTAACATCTAGGTTTGAAGAAATTAGAATGAACTATGATGAATCGTTTGATGAATTCTATGCAAAGCTTAATAAAACAATAAATTTGAGTTTCAACCTAGGTGAGAAGATCCCCGAGTCTAAAATTGTTAAAAAAGTCTTTAGATCCCTACCTGAAAAGTTTAGACCTAAGATCATCGCGATTGAAGAAAGTAAGAACTTAGATTCAGTAAGATAGAGGAACTCGTAGGATCACTCCAAACCTATGAACTCACCATATCTTAACCGAAAAAGGTTAAATCCATAGCCATGAACACTATTAGAGAAGAAGAGAATGAGTCGACTGATGCTGAAACCCTTAGGGACGACGAAATAGCTTATTTCGTTAAAAATTCCTAGAAAGTAACGAGGAATAGGAGAAAGCCTCAAGACCGGGAAAATGATGTCCCTAGTAAATTCTCAAAAGATAAGTGTGAGAAGAATAACCCTAGGACCTCTAATGAGAAAACCCAGTCTGTTAGATGTCATGAGCGTCAGGGTTTTGGTCACTATAGGAATGAATGTCCTAACTTGAAGAAGAATTTGAATAAAGGAAGGCATAAGGCATTAGCAGTGACTTTAAGTGATGATAAATTAGATTCGAGTGTTCATAGTGATACATCTGGTGGTGAGGATGAACAAAATTTTATGACCTTTACATCTATAGCTAAGATTGAATATGATAAGGAAAGTGAAACGGTGGAGAATGATGAACATACTGAAAAATTTGAGGAAGATTATGAGGATAGGACCGATATTCATGAGTCTTATCGTGAATTATTTGAGGAGAGTCTTAAAATCAAGAAGGTCAATTAAGTTGTTCTGAAAAAGTTTAATGAACTTAAAAGAGAGAGTGAAAAACTCATAGGTGACCTTGAGGACTCTAGCAAAAATTCGAGTGAGTTGAATCTTGTTATTGAGAACTTAGAAGTCAAAGTTAAATCCTTAACAAGTGATCTTGAAAAATTTAATACTCCACTTCATTCTTTCATGAGTGGTACTCAGAAACTTAATAATCTATTAGGGATGAACAAGCTTGCTGAAAATAGGCATGGTCTAGGATACGTTCACAATGACAATGTATTTTTTGGTCCATGCTCGTGTTGTATCATTGTGTGATACTGATTTATGCATGCATTATACTGTTTAAGTGTTTTCTATGAGAAAACTAGTGCATTTTTTTTTTGTGTTTGACATTTTTTTGTGTATGCTTAGAGCAGTCATGCTTTAAATTTAAAAAAAAATGAAAATTAAAAAAATATATATATACAAATGTGAGACATTGTGTTTACATCATAATATACAATGTACTTGATTTTGTTGGTTGTGATCAAGCATGGATTTAATTGATGAGCAGTAACATAGTTTCCATTGTTAGCTTAGGTTATTTATGGAGTACTTATTATATATGTCTTCATATACCATCTGCATTGCACACACTATGATATTGTTAGTAGGACTCTACCTCGTGTGTGAGATTTGGGACGACAATCACATGTTAGTAAGGTGACTTTGAACATGAATTGACCTTATTTATTAGACATAAGCTCAAGTTTATCCCCGATATTAAGAAGCTCACTATCTTATGTTCTTTTTTAGGGCCTATTTCACTCGAGTAGTTAAATATGTGGTTTCTCATAACCTAGTGTCTATTGTCAACTGACTTGGGTTAACCGACCTAGAGCTCGGTCATTTTAATCGTTTAATGGAGAAGAGCATGCACTTAAGATGTGAAAAATAATTATGAGCTAAAAAATTTGAAAAATGAGCTTTTCTTGATAGGTCCTAATATGCTTTACATGATTTGACTTTCACAAGTAGAGGAATGCAATTCTTGGCAGTGATGTTTTGCATGTCCCTTCTTACAAATTTAAGGTTTGGAGTCCTACTTACAAAAGATTAGTGATACTTTACACATATGAGTCACTTATACAATTTACTCAATGCTTACTTTAGTCATGTATGCGGAAAGAGTTAATGTCCATTACTCATACTTATGTGTGTTAACAATTGCATTTTTGGGTTATAGTGTGTTAATTCTTGATCCCTTATCATTTTGTAACAAAAATGGGGAGTAGAATATATTTTTGAGTTGACATAATGTATTTAAATTGTTTTTTACTCAAAGGCATTAAATGATAATCTCAATATTGCTAGATTAAATTTTGATGTTTTGTAGTATCAATGTTACATTTTGGTATGTTGAGTTGCATTGATATTACGTATTAATTTAACTTATGGTATGAAACTGAAATGATGTGTTATGAGTTATAACTACTTGAATTTCTTTTACACTTGTACTATTTCACATACGTTTTACACTGTGTATTGAGTTGTTTGTTTCAAGAAACAAGTTTACAAAAAAAAGGAAAAAATACAGCTCAATCAAGACTGTTAATGTTGAGTGTGTCAGTCATTGAGTCTGTAATTTTTTTTACAACCTTGACTTTAGATTGTAGTTTTGTCACAAAATGACAAATAGGAAGTTTGTTAGGTTTTTTATGTAATTGGCAAGTCTGTGAACAAAATGGACTTAAATTAATATGTTGTAAAAATCAAGGAGTAAGTTGCAAATAGTAGAATTGAGTTGTATTAGGTCTAGGGTTCGACAATGGAAAATAAGGAAAAACAGCTTTGCAATTTCGCTAGACTATCGCCATGATTGGCTCGAACGGCAAAAATAGAAACATTGTTGCCCACCTGTCGCCTTTCTTCGCTCGAGCAACAACCTATCACTCGATGTCGCCCAACTTTTGCTCAAGCGACAAGGTCATCCGAAAAATTTTAATTCACGTTTTTAAGGCTTTTTGTACAACCAATTCAACCCCAAAATCTAAACTATAAATACCAAATGCCTCTGAACGTAAATTCTAAGGTTGAACATTGAGAAAAACACATACTCTCAATATCCTCTTCATTTATAAGCTTTCAACCTTCATACTGTGATTTGTTCTTGGCGGAGAAAACATCAAATCCATAATCTAAATATCAAATTGCTACTTCCTATACATCTGTCAGAGTGCTAAAAATCTAAGGAAGGTGACTAGAGTTTCAGTTGTTGGAAAAAGCCACATGAGATAGATAAATTCATAAAGCCAGGAGTTGCTGTAAGAGCGTGCAATTCAGGAGGACTTAGAAAACTGTAACTGGGAGTTGGTGTAGAAGCACGCAATCTAGGAGAGCCATGGAGATTGCAGTTAAAAGGTCAGAAAGTACTAGTGGTATTCGTGTCTGGTGGACTGTAATTTCATAATTCATTTATAGTGGATTTTTTACTGGTAAAGTGCCCGAAATTTTTACTCAGTTGGGATTTCTTCGTGATCAATCTGTTTGTTATTTATTGTTTTCAATATAACTGCGGCAATTCAATTTAGAATAATTGGACTGATTGATTAAACATCTAGAGATAATTAATAGTGACTTGTTGCTAATTAATTATAAGTTTTTATTCTGTATAATCACATATCACTTCCCCTTTAGGTGTAGTTTGGGTCGAATCTCGTAATTTCACTTTTAATATTATTAATACATTATTATTTATGGCATATCTATTATTTAAATGAATTATTATTATGTATTACATTAATAGAATCCATAAACTCAAATTTTAGTAATTTGTTAATTACAAGAAGTTGTGATTGTGAGAAATAAATTACATATAACCAAATTTAAATTATCTACGGTTGTAAGTAATGACAAGATATGGATATCGTTATTACGAATAGACTATTAAGTATATCATTTCTCATTTATGAAGTGACTAAATAATCTCACAAGCTAAAATATAGTAATATTTAATTAGATACGTTGATATTTTGTTAAGAGAACAAAACACTAGAGACCCGTTGGAAATATTTCCCATGAATAACTATATAAGCATCAGTAATTAATCTCTAATGTTCGATGGTGAAATTGGTCATTCAACTTGAGGTCATCATAGTGTCATGTACAAGGACAATCATACTTTGGTGATATATGATGTTGCTCTACTAAGAATCTTTAACACGACATCATTCGGGTATGTCAAAAATTATATGAATGTTATTAATAATCCATATAGAATTAGTCACTCTTAGATTGTAAGAGATTATGGTATATATTTCATTCGATTAAGTTGGTATCGAAGTCCTTAGTCAATGTAAATACATAAATCGAAAAGAGTCTCAACTATTATGAACTTAAAAGGGGAAAAAAAATTATGATCGAACAATCAAGATTACCAAATTTCTATATCTCGTAATTGATCGGATCATATTGACGAATGGATTATGATTTCACGGTTGACGAACAAGCTTAGTTTTACCCCACCATATGTCAATATAGAACGATGAATGTGAATTAATTAATTTAGGCGACTTAATGACATATCAAAATGGAGGTTTAATTTATCTCTGCTTAGATGTAAATAATAATTTACGTCGTGTGGCAACATGATTGGAAACTTAATGTGTCCAACACAAAAGGGAGAACAAGAAGAATGATATTATAAATTAATTAATGGACAAGTGTTGGACCTTTTTAAAATTAATTAATTGAATTGTTTATTAATGAACTTAAGTTAATTGATTTGATTAATTAATTTATGGACCAAGTTTAATTAATTAGATTAATTAAATATTAGATTGGCCTATGTTTAATGGGTGGGTCAAGCCCAATTAAACTTCTATTAATAAGTAGTTCGTGTTGGAGTAATCATAAAGACGATCCTAGATTTGATTTGCCACCCGTTCCAATTGTTATTACTTGGTCGAATCGGATTATAGTGGCATCTTCGAAGGAGTCAACGATCTTGAAATGAAGACACGAAAGAAAAATTGTACACTGAAGTTGGAGACTAAGCTTCGGTTGGTTTGGTTGGATTAAGAATAAGTGAATTTGACGTGGATGGAGTACTTTCCTCTAGTTTCTTTTATCTTGAATATTTCACTTGGAATGCCTTTTCTTTTTATTTTCGTACTCATAGTATGGTGAACATCTATCTAATCTCGAAAGAAATTAGATGTAGATTCAGTCTAGAGGCTAGGCGTGAGGTTCTTTTCCTGCTAATATGAAGATTCTCATTATGCTTGTTACACTTATAAATTACATGGCATTGACTATTTATTGGATTGGGCTTATTAAACTAAACAATTTGCTTCTTGGGCTCGACCCATTCTCACGTGGCCCATGTGATTTTATTAACAACCAAGATATGATTTCTAACCATATCCCAATCCACTCTCCCTCTCTTACTTTCTTCTCCTCTCGTCCGGCCGTTGACTTGACCATTGGAATGCAAACGATCGCCGAACCTTTTTCTCAACTGGGGACCTTTGCTTCCTAACGGGTGTTCTAGTGTGCCGATGATATCCACGTGGAGGAAGGTGGAAAGGATTTTGTTGGCACATTTTTTGTGGTTAACAGATTGTCGTTGTCTATGGGAAATTGTACGTTAACCATGTTCTGCCGCATACCAAAAAAGTCACCAGAAAATATAATTTTTTCTGGACACTGTCTCTACCAAAGAAAGCAAGGATAGCAACCAAAGATGAGAGAAAAATGGTCACTGGCCAAGATACGAAAGTTCCCTGGAAAAAGGAATTCCAGCAAGGAAAATTGCCAACAAAATGAAACCAAAACAACTAAGAAAGTGGCTACTGTAAATGGATCTCAAAAGAAACTTTCTAAATCAAGTTGAGAGATCCAACCATGAGATCACAAAAGAAGACGACAGGTATTTGTGTTTATCAAAACTCTAAACATTTGAAAGCATTTAAGCATAAATTCAAGGAAATGGGCATCCATTATTTTTCTCTAAATTTTGGCGAGTACCGAGTTTCAAGAAAATGCCTTCCACGTTATTCCACTTCTGCCGACCATTACATTTTCTAACTATTCTTCCTACCAAAAAAGAAAAGAAAAAAAAGACGAAATCTCTACTACAAAGCATATGTGTACAAGGATAAACATATTGGCTTTTTTGGCATCCAACTATTCCTGTCGAGGCCAGATCCAATTTTGGTAAAAAGTGAAGAGCTTGCAGCTCACCATAGCATTCGGCGACAACTCCACACTTTATAAATGGGATTTCTTTGGTGGAATCTTTTTGAATCTTGACAAGTCTTCAGCTAGTATTGCTACGAAAATGATTTGAGCCATGAATATTTAAACAGCTTGTGTGATGGAATGCTGCAACCTCCAACCTCACTATTGAGGCAACCAGTAATGCATGGTCTTCACTCTTGCTTTGTTCTATTGTGTCAACATTAATGTTGATGGAGAATGTTGGATTGTGATACCATTTGTTACATTTGCATATTCAACATTTTGGGCTATGATGAAAATAGGCTTGGGCCAATTGTTGGAAATGTTTTATCAACCACCTATTGCCCAATAACTCAATATTAGATTTAGGCCCAAAAACCCGAGCCCAAGGTAGAAGCCACATGTGTTGCTCCGGACCGTTGAATGAATGGTTGGAAATATGGTGATAGTTCTTTATGTGTATATACCAGCTGAACTGGCCATTTGAGCTGCCTTTTATTCCATTTTGTTTTTGGTGCGAGAGAAGCTTTTGGGTGTTTTTCTTCTTCGCGATTCTTCTCTTCTATTAGCTCCATCATTCATTTTTGTGTGAAATGATTAAAATTGTTGGTTTTAATCAGTGATCTTAGTGATATTTGTCTAAGTGATTCTGTTCTTAAGGGAGTTTTTTGAGTGCTAGATCGATGTGTTTGATCTATGTCCATTGTAGTAGCTACATTGGGTTTTTTTGCCTTAGAGTTTAGGTGTATTATAGCTGTTTCTATATTGTACAGACGAGTACAATGATTTTGTTTCTGAGTACATTGTGAAAATCGATTTCCTTTGGTGTAATTGGATTTTGGTATTCTTGGTGAATGTGTTTACTGCTTCCATTTGTTGAGGTTTTGCTATTTACAAGTGATATCAGAGCGTGTATGTGTGCGTAAAGAGCCTTCGATCGAGGGTTTGTCACTGAAAAATTAATTTTTAGTAGACATTCGTTTTTTTTCGATCTGATTGTAGAAACCTTAATTTTTTTTTTCCTTTTCTTGATTTGGCTACTAATCTTTTATTTCTTTGTTTCTGTTCTTGTGAGGGAACTCGTTCTTGGTGAACCTGCTTTGAGTTTTGTACTTTGAGCTGCTAGTTACTGGTTGTTCGAACCTGCTTGGTGGTGGTTTTTTTCGAATCGTGTTTGGTGAAACTTTTCCTTACCCTTTATCTTATTTTCTTGTTACTAGATCTTGGATATTGTAAAAATTTCCCCAAAATTTCCCTTATTATCCTTGTTCCCTGGTGTTTAGATTTGAGCCTCGACTTTGGGTCATGAGCCTCATGGAGTCCTAGTGAATTCTAACACTTGTAATTGTTAGAATTCTAGATATTAATTTGTTTAATATACTGTAGCATATTTCTTTGTGAATTGCTATAATTGTTGGCCTATTTAATCTTACTACTGACCTTGTGGTTCACTATGTTTATTAAACCACTTACTATCACTGTTAATTTGTTCACTGTGTTATTAGTCTTTTTTTTGATTTGATATTTTTCATCCCTGTTTTGTGTTACACTGAGATTTGTGTGATACTAAATTGGCTTTGAAATATCTGTTTTCTGCTTCTCTGTTAAATTGTGACCTAAAATTTTTTTTGTGTTGATTAAAAACTTCAAATTACAACGGTAACATTTGAACTTGGAGATTTTAATGGAAAAAGGGATTTTCCCATTTGGTAGCAAAAAATGAAAGGGGTCTTAGTTNTTTATTTGATATTTTTCATCCCTGTTTTGTGTTACACTGAGATTTGTGTGATACTAAATTGGCTTTGAAATATCTGTTTTCTGCTTCTCTGTTAAATTGTGACCTAAAATTTTTTTTGTGTTGATTAAAAACTTCAAATTACAACGGTAACATTTGAACTTGGAGATTTTAATGGAAAAAGGGATTTTCCCATTTGGTAGCAAAAAATGACAGGGGTCTTAGTTCAACAGAAAGTGGCTAAGGCTATAACTTGTGATTTTCCTGCTGCTATGACAGATGACCAAAAACATGAATCTGATGAACTTGCATATAATTATATAATCCTTCATTTGTCTAATCAAGTGTTGAGAAAAATAGGAAAACAAGATAATGCTCAGGCTTTGTGGAAAAAATTAGAAGAACAATATATGTCTAAGAGTCTGCCTAATAAACTCTCCCTTTTAGAGAGGTTTTTTAACTTTAAGATTGATATGTCTAAAGAGTTAGATGATAATCTTGATACTTTTAATAAATTAGTTCAAGATATCACTAATGTTGAGGATAAAGTTTCTGAGGAATATAAGCTATTAAGTATGGTAGAAATGCTTGAACTCC
>CAIGRO010311510.1:0-15921 GCA_903798355.1 Fraxinus baroniana | reverse complement strand
AGAACTATCTTTTTGGGACGGAGTGAGTATTCAAAACTCCATTCTTCTCCCAATAATGGGAGACGAACAAGGATAAACAAATTCATTATCAATTAAGTAGGGGAGCAAGTATTTTGTTTTCTTTAAGGAGATTTAAGCTCTCTGCGGTGTTGGAAGACTCAATCACCAGCACAAGAAGTTTTCATGTCTCCTCGAGATACAATGATCGTAAGCTATGTCCTCCATCACGATGTCAAATGAAACTATCCATAGAATCGTGTGCCGTGTGAAATGTAAATCATCGCCATTCTTGACCGAGACTCGGGTCTCCATCTTGGAACTTTGTAAGGTTAAGAGTAAAGCATCCAGAGATTGGAACTGATATTCGCATAATTTATAATCGATGAACTTCCACGATAACATAGTAATATTTTTATATAATGACCGTAAATCTAAGAATTCATGATATCATGTTGGAACTCCACATCCTATCATTTTCATCAATAAAAATAATATTACACCTTTTATTATTAATTTGAGCGGCAAAATAGTTATTGAAGTTGAAAAATGTGGACTAATTAATGCACAAACAGATCTTTTCCCGAAAGGATCATTCAACCAATTCTATATTATTGTTATGGTGGTGGTGGTGGTATTGGTTGGCGCCTGCACTAAGCTCTAAGGCTCCAAGACAATGGAATCCAGGAGGAAAGTGAAAGGTCGTTGGTTTCCGACACTGGCAGCAGGGCAGTTGGCGACGACGGTGACTTAACAATTTGGGGCAGGGTGGGGTGGCATGTATCGGGAGAGAGGACGAGTTTTCCAAAACTTTCATATATTTTTTATTTTTTCTTTTGCGTTCCTTATTTCATTTTTCATTTTTATCTTTTGTTAGCATTATATTTAGGGTCCGTTCGGTAGGGATTAAAATCGAATTAAAATTGAAAAACTAACCATTATTGTTGACTACAAGTGAGACCCAATAACGACTATATTTTCAATTTTAATTGGATTTTAATCCCTACCAAACGGGATCTTAGCAGATTTCCCACAGGGTTTTCTTCGATATACTCGAGGATGTATAAGTTACACAATAATTCATGAAAATAAGGGCTAACATTCAAACTGAATTAACCAGTGACTATCTACTAAAAATTTGGCACAAGTGATTTACACATTTCAGATATATAGCCTAAAACAGCAGTAAGATTTCACTACACGTAACCTTCACACCACAGAATTAGCCCCGGCTACAAAACAATCCTGATATCCACTATCATGTCGTTAATTGCATCAACTAGTTTGCTTCTTAGCTTCAAAGGCAGCTCCATCGTTGAGCATGTCTTGAGCATCAGTTTCCATTCCAAGCTTGGAGAGGGCGAGAGCCTGCATATAAAAAGCAGTTGGCCATTCCGGCAAGCAAACTTGGGCCTGCATTGCATCTCTCAGTGCGAGTTCCGGTTGGCCAATCATCAAGTACGAGAGGGCTCGTCTCACAAATACCGTACGAGAAGGAACAGACATCATCGATACCAACTGCCCATCGAAAAAAAACAATGTCAAATTAGCAGTTAAACACATGTTACCATATTGAAAAAGCAAAAGTAAATATGAGGTTGATAGGTTAGAAGAGAGCTTTTAGAGGAAGTTGGTCTGAGGATGCTCAAATGCCTCTACATTAAGCAGAAGCAGAAGCAAACGCAAAAGCTTTGCCAAATGGACCCTAATAATAATAGATCAGATTGAAAAACAAAGAATATACCTTTGAATAATTATCAATGGCACTCTTAAAGTCCTTGTCCCTGAATCCAATATCCCCAAATTTCTTTGTATTCAACATATCTTGAACTTGTTGGGCCCATTCTTGGAATGAAAGCTGCAGACGGACAATATTACCCAACGAAATGTCTTTATGTAAGATTGCAACATCCAAAACGGAAATAAACTTCCAAAAATACTGTATTCAATATAGGAGTAAGAAGTCAAACTCATGGTTCACAAATGTACAAGATATGTAACATCAATAATGAGCCTAAACAGAGTTTCTCTTGTCAATAGAATTATCTTTCAATTATTTCAGATCTTATAGATCCCTTGAAATTCTTTCTTCCCCCTAATTGATTATGGAGAAGTGGAGACAAATCAACTCACCTCATTTTCAGCACCCTCTTCGTCTTTATATCCTGTTTTAAGCAAGATGTCATGCACAGCAGTAAGGTCCATTCTCGAACAAGCATTTCCAAGAGGAGAAAGCATGGGAGGTACAACCACAGAGGTTTTTGTAAGACCCATCAATACATGCGAAGCAACCTAGGACACCAATGTGAAGGAGAACGGCTTAGTAAATTCATGGTCATGTTGGTCACTCCACCAGTATATGCGGCAGTCTAATACTCATAACTATACCTCAGATGACAAACAAAACATAAATAAAATGTTCACCTCCTGCTTTTGAAGAGGGGCCACAGAAGTTAGAAGAAATTTCATATCAGGCCGATCTCTAGCCTCATATTGGAGACAATTAGATGCAAGTTCCACTAATGCAGTAGCATCTTCATTAGCATATTGTCCTTCCAAGGATGAGTCCAAGAGCAATAAAACATTCTTTCCTCTTATCAAATCCAATGCCTGGAGAAGAATACGTACCAATTTTCAATAAACAAATTAAATCAATGGGAAATTGGAAATCGGAACTTAATTTATGCAGCTAAAATTTTAATTAATATAAAATGAGGGAAGGCTTTGATAAAGGCCGACAAACTTGAATACAAATATCATTCACCCTCTCTGGATAAAATAAAGAAAATAATTAGTGAAGACCTCCATAGAGGCCTTTCCTTTCTGAAGAAAATCAAGTGTGCCGTACGTATTCCAGTATCTCCTCGAGGCTTAAAACTTGAGCTAAAATCTCAGTGAGATAAACCTCATCTCAGGCTAGATGGTCTATCTTAACAAGGACAAGGTACAGAGAATAGCAAATTTACACTAGGGCATACGATGAGGCACCCCATCCAGATAAAGCAACTCATCCATGACTTGGTAGCATTTAGTACATGGACGCTACCTGCTGATACATGCTTTTAGGACCCTGCCTTGAGGAATGTTAGTCAGAAACTATCAGTTCGATTTTAATGCACCGCTATCATGTGTTGGTTGGTTTCATGAATGAGAGAATCAGACTAATCCCCAAAATCATAGATTCAATGAGGAACTGCTAAAAGGGCTCTGATATATTGGAATCATTGCGTTATTACATATTTTTCAATTTGGACCTATTCCCTCTCTCCCTCTCTTTATATCTCTCTATGATGGATACTAATGGATGATGACAACTGATTGGACACTTATCACACTCCCCTACCCGACTTGTCATATTAGCTATTAAATAATAGTTAGTTAATGAGAAAAAATATCGATACTCCAGTAATTGTGGTCTTCGCTAGGAAGAAGTGGCATTTAACTCTTCCAGAATTCTTAAACAAACAAGATTTCTGCACCTCTAAAGTAAGGGAACCTTCAACTTATTAAAAGTAGGACCGTGGATTATGCATCCTCAAATAGGTAAAACAAGCTGGATAAGACAAAGACAGTCAGTTATCTTTTAAACCATGTAAGTACTGCATGTAAAAATACATCCAGTTCAAAAAATTAAACGCATGCTAACTAAGATAAAACCCAAAATTTGACTTGTCGGCTAAATCACTTAGGTTGTGCTTGATAAGCAACTTTTTCCATGGAACTAGGATTCAAATTCCATCTTCCACCAATTTGCTTGTTTGATGGCAACAATTTTCTTGGGAATTGGTTTTCCACATGGGCTTCACACGGTTACATTTTCAAGGATTTGCTTGAATTCACTTTCCCACCTTTTTGGTGAGAAAATGGAATTCCATCATTTTTTTTTTTTGTGGCAATGGAAATAAATTTCATAACCAATTATAAGAAAAAAATTCACCTTAACGGACAATTTCCATGTAAAACAAAGCCGAACGAACACTAAACTTTGATGAAAAAAATGATTTTTTAGGAACTTTTTTTTTTCGTTTTTCGTTTTTCGTTTTTTTTTTTTACTTTTTGACGATGGAAACAAATGTTATAACCAATTGTGGAAAAAATTATCACTTTAATGGACAATTTCCATGTAAAACAAAGTCAAACGAACACAAAATTTAAAAATTTTCCGGGTGAAAAATTATAACAATCAAACACACTTAATTAACAATTCTACAAAACATTTTCTAGGCAATTATTTTCTCATAAATTCATTTTCTTTTCACCCATTTTCCACCCTTGCAATCAAACGGACCCTTAGTTTTAGCTCTCAAGTTTTACTCTTCAAATTTAAAATTACTAGGCATGAGAAGTCTGGCCCTAACATTGTCTGAAATTAAAGTTACAGCGAGGGAAGAAGTCTAGCCCTTAAATAGTTTGAACCTTGTCGATAAGTCATTTTGATGGTTCGTAAAATCTTTGAGAACACAAAGGGGGAAACAGCAAAGAACCCATCCCATTAACTTCCCATGGTTCAACCCAACCTTCTAGATCTCTGCAGTTTTCTAAACCATCTTTATGCCTCGTTCCTTTTAGCTCCTAATAACAGTGTTAACTCTTGTTATGTACACCAAATCATGTTCCCATATACAAAGGTACATATCCATACCTTTATTTTGACAAATAACTAATCAACTTTAGTTCTTTCTTTGAAAACACAAGATTACTTCGGTACTCATTGACTCTTTGGTTGTTGATTCCCTCTTTTCTCGAGCTATCAATTCCTTTGGCAATGAAATTAAACTAGAGGCGTTTTGGTCATTGTATACAAGTTATTGGAATGCTATAAATCTTTGCTGGAGTGTGCTACTATCATCATTAAGTGTTAATGGTTGACAGTGATTAACAGGATTATTGAAATGGGGTTAGATAACAAGGGAGTTGTCAGCAAATTCAGAAAGTAACTTGTCATTAAACCAACGATCCAAATTAACATGGTGGAGCATGAGAGTGTGACAGAATGTATATTACATGGCTAGGAGGAATGTGCTTTCCACTCAAAAGGTCCAGTAGAACAGTTCCATAACTGTAAATCACACTTTCTGGAATGACCCTGCCTGAAATTTTGGGAAAGAAAAAAGAAAGGTGTCATATCTTATAGATAATAAAGTGTGATCATAAATTTTAAACAAATAGATACAAAACTTTCAGGTAGATTGACCAGGATCTAATTACTGGCAATCAGAAACTTACTGATAAAGAAGTCAAATATATTTGAAATATAATTTTTAAATGGTAAAATTCAAAATAATGGCATTGGAAACAGAGAGGCAATTCATATACACTCGAGTACACCGAAAACAGATAAAAAGTGAAAAACCAAATTTGTACACATTTACTCATTGGCAAGGGCTCTATTAGATGCACTGGAAGTTTCATCAACACAAAATGATAGGGTGGAAAAAAAAAAAGTTCCACAAGACGTATACACAGATGCCAAATAGGGTACTTGGGTGGGTTGATTGCATAGCAATCTAGTCATCAAAACTTGTGTTGACCAAGCATTCCATCCATGCCTTCAAGTTAATGGCTTTTGTATAAGTTAACTCAAAGGTACGTTGTAGCACATGCTATAATTATTTTCTAACGCAAACAACAGCGATGTGTTAGATTGTTGATATGCAGTCAACAGGAACTTGATTGCATATAAACAAAGTATAAGGAAAATGCATGATTGCCACAGACGATCTCCCATATTGGTCAAATCCAGTGAGCTTGGTATCTGTTCCTCACGGTATAAAATTCATCTTTCCAAACCCATCCCTTCAGCTGATCACATCCATATAGTCCATAGGCTTCCGGGAGAATTTCACGTGAGCATCCCCTTTGTCATCTTGACAAAGAACATACAATAAGCAGCCAAAATAGCAGTTTTGGCAATGGCCAGGAGTTCCAAACACTGTTTAAGTAATAAGTTTTTCCAGATGACGACTAGGATACATTCAGAAAATTGTCACAAGGGAATTTTCTTCCCAGTGAAAAATCTGATTGGTCAAGAATTTGTCTTTCCAATTATTTGTTATGCTGCAATAAGTTAAATGAAAATAACAATTGTTGTTCATGAAACTATTAGAGATGGACATTTCTCACCCATTAAATGTCGTCAGGCTGTGATGTGAAGCATATTGTAAGATATAGCCTCGTTTGAGCCCCATTTTTTCAAAAGCTCATTTTCTCAAAATTTGTTTTCAACCACACATTATCCAATAAAATAATTTCACATGCGAACAGAAAACTTTTTCTTATTTTTTAACCACACATTCTCCAAAAAAAAAAAATACTATTCCAAAACACATTTTTCCCCAAAATGGGGATCAAAGAAGTTCATAATTCAATTTTGGCCTTAAAGTTTAAGTAAATGTAAGAAACAATTGTCAAAACAGATATTAATATATTTACTTTGACTCCTCAGTTAAACTTCTTTACAACAATTCAAAAAATTTATACACGCAGGCATTCTCAAACATGACAAAAGGAAAGAAAACAACCACATAAAATTTCTCATAAAAGATATAACGGTATTCTACCAGATTTCAAATTCAGGTAACAAATTATATAGAGCAAATACAGTATACCAGTGCGCAAAAACTCAGGGGGCGTATAAGCTAGATTGGTGCTATAACTCTTTCCATCTCTGCTGTTTTTCATCAGGCCAAAACTAGATAAACGAGGATCACCATCCTGTAACAGAAATAACCAGATTCAACAAATATTTAATGAGTTTCTAAAAATCACAAATGATTGTCCATGCCACCTTTAACGAACCGACATATGTCAAAGCATATTTAAGGAATGCACCCTCTTCCGGAGAAATAAACGAGAATGAAAATAACAGAGAATATCTTTCAATCTTCAAAAATAGTAATGATCTTGAAAACGCTGAAACGGTATGTGAGTGTAACACAGGTTTTCAATTTTATATGCACCAAATCATCAGGTTCTAATAATCACTAACGTAGATCAGGGTGTAGATCCGCCTGGACAGAGACAAATGTCAGTCCAAATTCTGAGGATAAATTTCTTCTTGATTCTTAGGAAGAGATTGCTACATGATTCATGATTGCTGAGATAAGAGAAGACTTTAAATAGAAGTAAATCACTATGATGAGAAAAACAAGCAACAGTATTTGTTGACATTGAACTGATCAGTTCTATTTCTGTAATCGGCTTTTGGTGCGCATGTAGAATTTTGTTTTGTTCTACAAAACTCTAGCCCATTATGTCTACTTCATTAGTTATTGAAGCACATATTATGTTGAGCGAGAACGAAAGATTAGATGAATATGTCAAAGTAATCATCCTTGCTCTCGTGTAACTAAATAAAGTTTCTAATGAATCAGTCGATATCAATCATATTTTCTTCAGAAAGAATTTGACAATAGGTCATCACAAAAGGGGTGCCCCAATGGCAAGTAGATCGCTAAATGAGAGTTTCTATTCTATCCGGAGGAAGTCACTAAGATGAACCCTAAATTGCCGCGTCTAGAATTACAGATCATGAATGAGAAACATAGTTAACTAATATTTTAAGGTTTCATCCACGCACTAGAGTATCCTAATATTAGTTGATAGTCCAAAAACCTTCTCATGCAATGAAGTATTGAATTCAGAAATTTTAAAGACTCAAGAAAATGGAAAAAATATATACATACACAAACATATATACATCATAAACAAAGAGGTACAATAGTAGTTTCGAGGCAAAGACAAAAATTATGAGAACTGAATAGTTGTTTAGAAGTACCTCATCAAAAAGAACTCTGTAAGCATTTAAATCATGATAGATTTTTCGGTTTTCAGCATTGCAGTGGTCAAGAGCCTGTGCTATATGATATGCAACTCTCCCACGCATTTCCCATGGCAAAGGCTGTTTATCCCCTAAAGCAAAAAATAAAAGTCAGGCACAAAACAGAAGACATGACAAGAAAATAACAAGAATTTAAACAAAATATTTATTATGTAAGACTTTAAGAATGTCCAGAAACAAGAGAAACAAGAAATAAGGCCCAATAGTCATTTCCTTATTTCTCACATGGCTGAACTGCCAATTTGGCATACCAATTAAATAAGATGCACAGAATATTGGAGATCCCATTCACATAATCTTCTTACTTTCTGTACAGATGAAAAGTTGAAAAAGAAATTCACAACAGTAACCATATCTAGAAGATATGTGGCTGGAAAGTTGAACGAAACAGTGATCATATAATACGTTCAAAAATTCCATTAGTAAGGCTAAAGACTAAAATACATACAGTGAAAGAGGTGCTTTGACAGTGTCTCATTAGGCATAAATTCAGCAACTAATAGACGCTCATCTCCCTCGGCACAACATCCAATTAAATTCACCAGTCTCTTGTGTCTAACCTTACCAACTCCAGCAGCTTCTGCCTGCAGGTGAATTTCATAATTATTACTAAGACTGATACATGATTTTTAAAATTAAACATGAGACTCGAGAAATGGATGGAAGAGATACATAGCAATCTCGATGTTACAGGCATTCAGACAATAGCTCCATTTACATTAACAAAAATCTCAAATTGTTTCCATAAATCCCAAAAGAATCCTCTTAAAGAAGTAGGAGTATATTTGTTGTGCTTAAAGTAACTTTTCTAGAAAGAAAGTTGAGACTTACTTTCTAGAAAAGTAAGTTTTGGTCGTAAAAAGAAGTAACTTAGAAAATCATTGTTTGGCAAAATAAGTAACTTAAAATTCCTATTTAAAAAAAAAAAAGTTAACTTAAAAGTAAGTTTGACTTACTTCTAAGCACAATCAAACATGCTCTAAACCAATTAAGGTGCCAAGATTGGTTTACTAGCATAATACATTTTAGTAACTTGTACTTGTAGCTTCAACTTTCCTATACATTGACATAAAAATTTGAATGACATAAGTTGAACATCAAAGACCAGTAGACCACTTCCCGTTTTACTGT
This sequence comes from Fraxinus baroniana, assembly GCA_903798355.1. Classification (NCBI taxonomy): domain Eukaryota; kingdom Viridiplantae; phylum Streptophyta; class Magnoliopsida; order Lamiales; family Oleaceae; genus Fraxinus; species Fraxinus baroniana. The sequence goes on along the minus strand of CAIGRO010311510.1, from coordinate 6,953 downwards.
GATTAGCATTAAGCATATGAATACAGAACTTCATAAAATCAAATCAAGCAGAATCATTAAGTGAAATCAATCAACTCTTATAGACTTATTTTGAGGAAGTAGACCTTAAGGAGGAATAAAGAAAACCTGGCAATGTTGTAACAATTTGGAAACATAAAGCTAAAATGCAACTCAAGATTTTCCATTTTCATTAAGCTTTTCTCCTATAAAGTATGCTAGAATTCACAAACCGACATCTAAATTGGCAATACAAAACAAAAACTTACCACAAATTGTTGACGGTCAGGCCATGACTGCTTTGAGAAGCGCTTAATGGCAACAGGCTGGTTATTTCGAAGCTTCCCTCTATACACAACATTTGGAGCTTTCTCTCCACTCTCTGAAACAATCAAATCACTGCTGAACTCATTTGTTGCAGAACGCAGCTCCGCAAGGCCAAATTCTTGAAATGCAGGCACCAGATCTTGATTTCCTTGGTCCCCATTTGCTTCATCAACATTCAACAGTTGACCAAAACATCAAAAGAGAAAGAACAAATGTAAGTAAAAACACGGGCATAAAGAACCTATGCCAGAATCATGAATGTTATGATGCATATGGAAGCAATAAACATATGAAATTCAGATTTCCTCGATCAAAATTCGGCATTGAAATTCTCATTTTGTAACATTAGGCTAACACGTGTTACGCAAATACAACAAAAACCAAAAGAACTTCTTGCTCAAAAAAGAACAGAACAAACTCAAACCCAAAAAAAATTACCGACATCAAGTTGTAATGAAGAAAATGAAAATTTTCACTCAAGAAATCAGCATTCAAAATGCAATCATCCAACAAGAAAAACACGAAAAAGTAGTTAAGAAAGATAAACATAGGAAAAGATAAAAATGCTAATGCCAAACTCTTCTGATCCTGTGAGAGCAAGGTGCAAAAATAATGAAGATAATAGAAATAAGACCTCATTGTGTAAAGGTTGTATGTGAAATAATTAAGAGAACAAATAAAGAAACTATTTTGTGAACTAAAAGTACACATAAATTAGACATTTTTTGAATTTTTAGCAAGAGAGAAACTATTAAACAACCAAAAAAAGGGTCTTTTTTCATCTAAGCCTTCAAAAAGCAGCCCTTTTCAATACACTAATAAACCCCAAAGACAGACACAACATACCCATACAAACTTATAAACATTTATATCTAAGCATTAAAAACATAAAAAAAAAATAATAATAATAATAATAATAAACCACACAGTCAGACACAATACAAGTATACAACCATACACGCTTATACTCATTTTATACAATAATTACTAAATAAGGAAAACTAATAAATGATGCCCACAATAAAGACAAAAATTTATTAAGCATTAAGCATGCAATCAATCCTTAAGTCCAAAAAGAATATCTGAAAATAGAAGTACAACCATAGATATACACAAATTTATGAATGACTATTAAAAGTAAGGAGTATAAAGGAGGAAATGAAGGATACCCAGATCTGGTTTAGAGTCAGACTGCGGAGGTTCTTGGTCAGGCGACTGAACGTTGGCGGTTTTGGACTGGAAACAGCCCATTCTTCGTGTGTTCACATTCACATACTTCACTGCTTATAAGGAATATATATATATAACTTTGTCTTCCTGTGTGTGTATATGTATGTGAGTGTGTGAATCTAAAACCGTAATGTGTTTGCAAGATAAGTTTGATCTTGGGATGTTAAGGGAAGACTTTGGAAGGGCTGTATCGCGTTTGTATATTCTGTATATTTGTGATGATTAGAGCGCTCAGCAGGGACTGCAGAACAGAGTCGAGGTAGGGGTGAGTGGGTGGGTGGGTGCACTGTCACATGATAGATCGATGAATGGCACGTGAAGATAGAGAGAGGTGTGCGTTTTTTCAAAGCTGTGTGGGTATGAAAGGGGGCAAGGAAGAGTTTGTAAACTGGATCATGTTTGGCAAAACTGGAAAAGGACCGAAATTACTTTCATTTTTATTTCTGAAAAGTAACTTTCAACGGCAGAATGGATGTAGACTTGCACTTACCAGACCTGTTTGAGCCACGTTATTTTTTTCATTCTCATTTTTATATTCAATCACACATTTTTCAATAAAATAATATTTTCTATCACATCAATAAATTTTTCTTTTTTTTCAATTACATATTTCACATCACATAAAAAAAATGCATTCTTAAAGGAAAAATATGCACCAAACATGGACTATATTATACCAGTTAGTGTTGAATAGTAAAAATGTTGAAATTAGGGGCTCGTTTTCTGCCAATTAAAGTTGAAAATATCGTTGTTATTGAGTCACACTCGTCTAATAAAAGTCAACAATAACGACTAATTTTTCAATTTTAATCCGATTTTAATATCTACCAAACGGGATCTGGATTACATAAGGCAGCGGGTTGGAAATCTCCAATTACGTGGATAAAGTTCCTATCATGAGTCATGCGCTCCAAGAACATGTCATTATCCGTCATTGTCCCGACAAATAAGTTCTTATTTAATACTCATTATTTTCGAAATATATTATTCTCCCTTTTACTTTTAATCGTATATTTTTCAATAAAATAATATTATATGTAAATTTAAAAAAAAAAATTAACAACGCATTTTTCATCAAATTACTATTTCAAAATGTATTACTACTTCAATTTTGTTCTCTTATCCTTATTTAACTAATTTGTTATCAAATTATATAAAAATTAATTTTAATAAAATGTTTGAATAAAACATTGCAAATATTATGAAATATGCGATTAAAATTAATTCTTGATTTTGATCTAAATATTAATCATTTTTTAACTGAACCAAAAAATAATTAACAACTAAAGATAAAAAAAAATAATATTATTTGTAGTCAGCTATTTAAGTAAACATCTTACGTTGCAACATATCATTTGAAACATTAACTTGTTATTTGAAGTAACAGAATTATAGAAAATAAATACATTAAACGACAAGCTGACAAATAAAATGAATATTGTTGTCGTTAACTATAAATATTGTTGCTCTTAAAAAGTATTCATAGGGGGAATTATCGGTCCTAAATTAAATGGTTATCGTGAAATGCATGCGTGTGGGTGAACTCTGAAAGGAGATGGGGTATGCTCGTAAATTTGTCATGTTTTGTTAAAAATAATTTTCGATACTTCCACTCCCTTCTTTCTAGGATTACATGGAATAAGGTCAAGGGCTTGTTAGGTATAGTTCAAAATCCAATTAAAATTGAAATTATAGCCGTTATTGGGTCTCACTCGTCTAATAAAAATCAACAATAACAGCTAGTTTTTCAATTTTAATCCAATTTTAATTTTTACCGAACACGCTCCAAATTATAATTTTTACTTCTTTCGTATCAACTTTTATAGGGGTAAGTAAACGTTGTTAGAATTGGTCAGTTTGGTCCGACTCTACTCATGTTTTAATCATCTTCGAGTATTAAGATTGAGAATCTGACCATTCCGGAAAGAACAAAAAATTGATTTAACACGAAAGCTTTACTTTTCTATTTTAGCTCGTATTTGATGCACATTAAAATGGAAATGATGCATTTTTTTGGTGATGTGATGGTGAATATGTGGTTGAAAATAAATGAAAGGTTATTGATGTGATAAAAATTATTTTATTAAAGAATGTGTAGTTGAAAATGAGTAGAAAAATGAAAATGAAAATTACAATGCGGCTCAAACAGGGGGCTTAAACCCTGGCTAGAGCAACACACCAATTGTTTTACATTTTCCTGGACTTCACAATAGCAGGTAAACTTATATTCAATTTATTATAGTTGTTATTTATAAATTCAAATGAATAAATTCTCTAAAGGATTAAAATCATATTTTGATAAAAATTAATAAAATATGTGCTTAAAATATTATGAATCCCATGAAATATGTGGTTAAAAATAATTATTGACTTTTGATTTTGATAAAAATCTAAATTTTAATCTCTATCAAACAGTGGCTTAATATATATAATTTTAAATTAATAAGAATTTTTATTCTTTCTCTCTCTTGGGTAAAGTTATTTGTACGCTCATTTATTAGACTATCGTTGACATTTGTTGTGTTGTCAACAAATAAATGGTTTAAAGAAATAGCGTCACGTGACAAAATGTAAATAATGATGTACACCAAGTATGATTATTATCCCTCTCATCTTGACCCTCAAATTACAAAGGAAATGGAAGCCAGGTTGGAAAATATTCTTGAAGAACGTGTTCAAGCCAACACTATTCTACTTCTAGTTGGATAGACGACGTAAATTGTTGTATTTAGTACACTCGAAAAACGACCATTGACAATTTGACATCAATATAGATATTAGATCGTTTTAACTAAGAGCTTATGGAGAATTTAGTTAAACAATTATAACAAAGAAATTTTACATAGGTGTGGACAAAATTCTCTGATCAATCGATTTGATTCGATTTCACTTGGTTCTTCTTAAGTTAAATTGCATCATGGGTATTAGAATTGAGAATCGAGGAACTTGGTTTGGTTCTTGGTTTTGGACCCCGAACGAAGAGTTGAATCAAGAATCAAATCTCCTAAAAAAAAATTTATCGAATATGCTAAAGTGTTTTAAAAAAAAATAAAAAAATTTGTCTATTAATGTCCGACTATCATTTGTTAGATTAACATTGTATTGTTTGTACTTTATATACATTTGTTAATGAACATTTTTTTTTTATAATCGTGGATGTTCGAGCCAGCTTGCGCGCACCTCGACTAATCCTACAGGACCATGAAATTTACGACTGTGTACTCACCTCAGTGACCCCGAAAAAAATTTGTTAATGAACATTATTAGACAACTTGTTTTATTTTTAAATTAGGACTATATTTGTTATTTGTAAGATATAATCTATCATTTAATAGATCAATATCGCCTTATTTCAAACTCTAGTAGTTGCTGGATTTATGAAAAATATTGAAATAATTAATTATAGTAAGGAATCTAACTTCGACCGAACGATTCAGCCCCATAATTAAAGTTGGACATGATGGTTTTGTTTATAAGGTACCCAATAATTCTTGATTCGATTTGGTTCCTTTTTTAAACGAATCGTGTTCATCATTACTTTTATACTTAGACAATTCATTTACATCGGTTAGTGAATTTGAGAATTTCAATTGATCGAATGGGATCAATCCAAAATCGGAACTGACTAGTTTGATTCCATTTTCATAGATTGAAACAATGGTTCAAATTATAGAACATACTTGGTACTCGATTTGGTTCAATTCTCTTTGAAATATGAACGTGCCCAACCTAAAATTTTATACGAAGGATGTTGAACTAAAACATGTCTATGGCAATTGGAGCAATCCAGCAGGAAACGGTAAAATATCCCAATACCCCCTTGTGCCATCAAGGGAATTTGGGCATGGATAGGGAACGTGGTTTTCGTTTTAACCATTTTTTTTTTGGTTAATTTATATCAAAATTATAAAATGAAAAAATTAATATGAAAAATAAGTAAATATATAAATGAAAGCGAAACGAAAATGGGCATATTTTTAGGATGCGAGGCGATGAATGGGGAGGGCCAATCACAGCCCTAGCCCTCTCCCTCCCCTCGTTGCCACTTCTACATATTACTTTGTTTTGGTTACTTTTAAGTAAAAAAATAAATAAATCTAAACATATTTGCTTAAATTGTGTTTTTCTTACTTATTCGAAGGTAATATTTACCTCATTATCAATATAAATAACTTACATGCTTTTAACTTTGACAGTAAAAAAAAATTGAGAAATACTACTAACTAGTCAATTTTTTGGATCAAAATGAAATTTTGTCTTGAGCCAAAAGTTTCATTAAATGTTACACAAAATGATAGTAGAACCATTCTATGAAACATATGCCAAGTTGATGATAAAGACTAGAGTGTCTAAATTGACTAGAAACTACATAGGGCCCTCTCAGCCCACCGTTTTGTTCGTTGTATTTTGATGAAGTGATTAGATGGTTCAAAATTCGTGGAAAAAAAAAAGAAAAAGAAAAAGAGAAAGATGATGTCTAAACTAAGGACCCGTTTGACACGACTTTTGAAAAGTTAAAAAGAGTTTTTGAGACCAAAAGATGCTTTTGGACCCATTTGACTAATTTTATGAAAATATTTTTTGATTTTTAGAGGAAACTAGATCAAAAGATTTGCCAAACGGGCCCTAAAAAATTCCAACAGCATTGGTATCTGAAATCACACTTGTTTTTGGTTTAATGTTCGCTCCTCCAACTTCTGGAATGCACTCCAAAATCTCATAAGCAACTGCTTGAATCATTGATAGTAATAGAGGTTATGCTAACTTCTTTTTCTTCACCGAGCAATATAGAACACACTGGGGAAGCTCAAAAAGTTTCCTTTAAAGTAAATAACTTCTGAGAAAAATTCTCCATATGAAACTCTTTGAATGAGAAAATGAATACTAACCACTACTTTATAAATACTAGATAAAGAAGCAAAGTAGCTCAAAAAGGAGATGCAAATTTCTATAATTTCACTACACAATACCTTCGCCCCAAATAATAAAAAAAAAAANAATTCTCCATATGAAACTCTTTGAATGAGAAAATGAATACTAACCACTACTTTATAAATACTAGATAAAGAAGCAAAGTAGCTCAAAAAGGAGATGCAAATTTCTATAATTTCACTACACAATACCTTCGCCCCAAATAATAAAAAAAAAAAAAGAAGGGAAACGTACTCTTCTCGACTGGTGCAGTAGTCGAACTTCCTTGGTTGGTTGGGCAGTCAGAGATTTTGGTTCTACAAACAGTTGGAAATCTTATGTGGTTCGTACTCTTCTCAACTGGGGAAGGCCGTTTGTGCTCTTTTGAGCTGGGGGAGTAGTGTTAGAGGCCGGAGATCCCACCGGTGAATGGGTCGAGTGGCTGGAATAGTTGAAGCTGGAGTGGGAATCGATTTCTCGAGAGTTGG
>CAIGRO010311488.1:0-10044 GCA_903798355.1 Fraxinus baroniana | reverse complement strand
CCTTTTCAACTAGTTTCTCAACACTTTTTAAACTCGATGCCATGGCTCTTAGTTCCTTTAAGGAATCTCAAGATTCTCTTTGCTGTTGCAAAATGTAGTTTACTTGGTTCGTTCATGAATTTGGATAGTATATTGTCTGAATATGTCATGTGTGTCCTTGTATTGAGGTAAATCAATGAACCAATCAATTTTCTATAAAGTATGGCGTCAACTTTTTCTGCGTCATCATAAACTTGCAAGTTTTTATGTAAGGCCATTAGAGTCGAAACTTATATTGCCTCATGTTGAATTTCATTAAGAGATCCTCAATATACTTTTCCTGAGAGAGAAAGATCTTCCTGAACTTTGCTCTACTTGAATTCCAAGAAAATATTTCGTGAATCCCAAGTTAGTCATCTCGAAGTCTTTCACCATTTTAATCTTGAATTCTTCGACCATGGCTTTATTTGTACCAAAGTAGACTAGACCATACACGTATAGGCATACGACAAGAAATTCCTTTTCAATATTCTTCACACAGAGGAATGATTCACTTGCACTTCGATTGGAACCATTTTGAAGGAAATATCTGTTGATTTTGCTATTCTATGCTCGGGGTACCTGTTTTAATCGATATAATGTCTTTTTAAGATGATAAACTTTATCTTCTTTTTCTTTGACTACAAAACCTTCAGGTTGCTCTACTTATACTTCTTGTATTTCGCCATTTAGAAATTCTGATTTTACGTCAAGCTAGAAAACTTTGAGCTCCAATTGTGCTGCTAAAGCCATAACTGTTAGACATATTGTTAGACATATCATCAAATCCTTCCAATTTTGCAAGCATAAGTCCAAAGATAGGAAGAATTCAGCACTTTAATTCACTTCTTGTGGTTATGTATAAAGTTTAGTTGTTGCTGAAATTCCAAACAACTTCAGGTGTAGCTTTAGGGCCCGTTCGGTAGAGATTAAAATCTAATATTTTAACTTTTATATCAGCAATAACCCAGATTGAACAGATTATTTTCAGTTGTTATTGCCGATCAAAAAGTTAAAATTAGAGATGGCTTGCCCGGGAATTATCCGAAACCAACCGATGACCCTATTTTAAACGACGCGATACCACCCAAAAACTTAGACTAAAACAAAAGGCTTTGATAGGATTTAGTTTTTAATTTTTTTTCCTACGCTTTGATAACAAATTTGTTGGGTGTTGAAAGAAAGAGGTTATGAAAAATAGGAAATTTTACTTCTGGAATTTGAAAGTTTTACTTTTACAAATGAGTTACTACCGCAAACTCAATTCTCTGGTTTTTACACAGATTTTCTTTCACTTCGTCTACATTCCTTATATCAAATGAGCTAACACATTTAAATTAGAATTTTTAACAATATATTACTCCACCTGAGATTTACTATATCAATGTCACTTCTTTCCGATTGTTAAGGGATAAAAGCTCACCTCAAATAAAGATGAAAAGATAGATCAATTTATAAGAGTTTGGACGACTCCTCTGAGTAAAGTTGACCTTTTAAAATGGAATCTCAAATCTTAACATGGTATCAAAACCCGTTAAAATCCAACGAACGATTCGATCCGATTAATACTCAAAAAAATTGAGTACACAGATTTCAAGATTAATCTGCTCAAACGAGTCACCATCTTGCGGGAACATGTTAAGGGATTTATAATGATTTGGACCGCCCTCTTAATAAAGTTGACATTTTATAAAATGTAACCCTAAATCTTCATGTTGATAGCCGTTAGAATCGAAATCATTATTCTCATTCCTTAATGGTGCACGAGAAATTACCTGATCTTCATCAGAATTCTCGCATAGAACAAGATTTCTAACATCCTATCATCTATCTGGCTTGAAAAATAGTCTCTGGATAAATCTCATGTAACAAAGACGCATCATGAATGACTTTTTCTTCAACCTCAACAAGAGCCAGCTCGTCAATAAATAATACAAATTGTTGTTAACTATTATTAATTGTAGTGTATTGCAATAATTTCCACACTCAATGCAAAAACAAATAGAAGCCTAAATGAGCCTTGAATTTCAATTTTGGACAACTTCTACTTGTCATCGTAGAATTATAAAACAAGTGTCTCAACCAATAGAAGTCCAATATCAGGTAATTTAGGGTTGATTATACTGAAACTAATGTAGCGAAAACATTACAAAATTGTGGTGAGCCTCATCTAGAATTTCGTAATTGCATTGCAAAATAAACCTCTAGTTAATCAATCTGAATATTTTTAATTTTTCACTGTGCACCACTCACCTAGTCTTGGATATATTAGAGGGGTCGAAGGGTCTTTGGATTAAATTTATAAATATTTTTTTTCTTCCAAATAAAAGGAATCTGATATGTCTAGTTTCTACACTTATTTGTGGGTCTTAAATGATAATATTTTGTTATTCTTTGGACATATTAGGGCCTAATTTGTGTTATATTATGTTTAATACGTAAAACTCGATGATTGCACAAAGAATTGGGAGAAATAATGGAAAATTGAAGTGAAATGATGAAATCCAGATTATAAGGACTAAAGTACAAAATTTCAATAGTTGTGGTGGACTGCAAGCTAGCGATTCAAGAATGTCAAGAGTCAATTGGAGGTTAAGAGAAGCCAACGGGATGAAGAAATTGTCAAAAATGATCAAAATACACACTTAAGAAAGTTCAGAGACCAATATACAATTTGGTTGAAAAATGGCAATACCACAAACCTTATTTGGGTTGAGTAAGGCTATTTGGAGTCTATTCTGCATACACATCAAATGAACCATGCGTACGAACGCTTCAAATTTCGAAAAAAAAAATGTTTGTTTTGAAAACATTTGGTATGCAATATTTTGACACTCTATATATACCATACGTACTCCAAAACGTGCAAGACCACTCTAGACCTAGAAATCCCTATAATCTACATATTCTGGAGGCGAGGAACGTGACTCGATCATCAAACAAAGGCGACTTTACTCCAAAACGTGAAAGACCACTCTAGACCTAGAAATCTCTATAATCTACATATTTTGGAGGCGAGGAACGTGACTCGATCATCAAACAAAGGCGAATTATTCAAGATTTTTGAAGATTATTCAATAAAAATTAAGATTTCATTCAAGAGGTTTCTTCACTTTCTTTCATCTTTTCATGATTTGGGTGATATTTTTTCATATTGTCTCGTAAAATTTAATTAATAGGATTAGGGGTAGGCGTAGGTTGGGTTGGGTTGGGTCGAATTTTGCCCCAACTTAAACCCAACCCAACATTATCAATTTGTTTGAAATCCAATCCAACACACGTAAGTGTTGAAATCCAATCCAACTCAACCCAATTATGTGTCGGTTGATCTGGTTGGGTTGATAGGTTTGCATCGATCATTTCTATTAATAGACGAGGTGGGGATAAAAATCAACACTCCAACGAAATGGTAGAAATTTCTCCCTATATAATTTATCAAGATTCCAGCAAATTTCAAGAGTAACAACACTTTCATTTTGTTTAAATCTGTTTAAGTTGATCGAGAATTGAACATCATATTTTACCCAACAAAAGTTAATTGTACACTACAACTTACATACGGGAAAAACAGAAACAGAAACTGAAAGCAACTTCATTTGTTTATGCAAATCGTTGCCAAATGGGTGGTGCAACTTCATTTTTTACATTGAAAAAGAACATGAATATAATGAGATTGACCAATGAGACATGGCAATGAAAATATCATCATATTATTAAATAAATTAATAGCATTCTTCCATATAAATTTAACATTAACATGAATCACTTTCATTATGAGTCTATCCATGTTCATCATCATTCAAAACTACGCAGGATCAAGAGTGAAGACTGCCAAGAATATACCTTGAAAGTTCAGCTGCTGAAATGCCCAATGTAGCGTTTCTGGCAAAGACTACTAACAATTCATAATCTCAGATAAGCATTTTCATGGCAAAATATGAAGAGAGAAAAGAGAGAAAATTTGACAAGAGGAAAGATCGAATCCGGAAGAGAGAAGGCGGTTGTGCCTGTAAATGAAATGAGGGGAAATGAAATGAACGAGTCCAATGTCCAAGTTTAGGGTTTGACAAAACATTTGTCCTTTTTTTTTTAATTTGTTGGGTCGGGTTGGGTAGGTTAACCCATAACTACTAAGCCTTGCCAAAAATGAAACAGAAAAAAATGAAAAAAAGAGTTGGGTCGGTTCGTCGATCGGGTTCGGTCGGTTTTTGCCCACCCCTAAATAGGACGATAAGCTAGTTTTTCCTTTGTATTGAATGAATGATGATCGCTACTGTTTATTTAGTTTAATTCAAGATAATTAGTTTAATGTATCTAGATTTTTCTTGATTGATTTTTTATTTTTATTAAATTATTTGATTGCTTGATCACGAATTAAATAGTAAGTTACTTATTGTAGTGTAGGAATACTCACAATAAGTTTAGAATACGGCAAAATCAACACATGGGCAATAGGTATTATGAATAATATCTATGGTACGTGCAATCATATATGATAAATCCTGTGAATCAATGCATATTTTTCATATGAATTCGGACTTGGAATATGATCCGGTCGTATTAAGCATATGTTTAATATATCTTGAAAAATAATATTTAATAAAATTGGATTATCAATTATTTTGAATGCATGAATTTACTAAATTACAAATTAAGAATTAAATTAAATGACAATATGGAGATTCAAGATTCCAATGCAAACATTCACATATTAGATAAAAAAAATTATTTGCTTTATTAGTTTAGAATTAGTATAAATAACTAACGAATAACAACTCTTTTGATATCACCACACTTCTAATTTAACAGTAGATATTGAACTAGAAATTAGACATTATTACTTGTGGGAACGATACTCTTAAATCACAAATCTTAGTACTTGTACAACGATCTCGTACACTTGCGATTTTCACGCGAACAAATTTTTGCCGCCGTTGTTGAGGAATAATGGATTTAATTTTAGTTTAGTAATTTATATTAAGTTCAATTTTTATTTTTATTTTTTTGCTCTTGTTCTTTTTAGGCTTTAATTGAAATATCCGAATTCTTTCTGTTTCACTTCTTTTAGTTTACAATTAGCTTATGCAAAATTCTGATGAGACTGATCTAACTCCACTAGACCCCGAGATCGAAAGAACATTCAGATAGCGTAGAAGAGAACAAAGAGAAGAAAAGGTGGTGGCCGAGTATCAAAATCAAAATCAGATTTAGGATTCGATTCAACAACCACCACTAGATTCACAAATACTTATTGTCAATGAGAGTCGAATATTAGTAGGGGATTATGTTAATCCAATGTCAGCTCCAGTTCAACCTCCAATCAATTACCCGCCCTTTGGACAAGCTAACTTCCACATTCGATCAAATGTCATAAACCTCTTCTAGAATCATTATGACATCATGTTATGCAGGAAGGCTACAGAGAATCCTCTTGAACACATACAGGCTTTTATCATACTGTGCGAAGTGATCAACCACAAGGGAATGTCACAAAATGCGTTTCGAATGCTTCTATTCCCCAACACTCTGAAGGAGGCCGCAAAAGTATGGATGTTTTCTCAACCTTTTGGGAGCATATAGTCATAAAATGACATGGATTGAAAATTTACCATGAAATTCTTCCTGCCAACTCGAGTTCTTCAAATCTAAAATAAAATACATATATTTAAACAAAAGTAGTTTGAGAGCTATCCAGAAGCATGAGAACGGTACAAGATTTTGTACAGGTTGTGTCCCAATCTAGACATTCCTAAGCAAGCTCAAGTGTACCTCTCCTACTACGGTATACATCCGGAGTTCAAAAACATGGTCTATGCTTCAGCAAGATGATCGATAATGACTATGGACGTGGACGGTGCTTATGAGTTGTATGAGAAAATAACAGAAAATCAATCGATGTGGCCTAGCGACATGGAAGTCTAGAGGAAAACAATAGTATACATAATGGAGACACAATGACAACATTAGCAACATAGATGGAGGTAACAACGAGAAAGCTTGACACTTTGACCCATTCTGTGAATAAGGTGCAAACTCCAGCTCCNACAACGAGAAAGCTTGACACTTTGACCCATTCTGTGAATAAGGTGCAAACTCCAGCTCCAGTGTGTGTAGGGTATATCACATCACTGCAAGCTGCCATTTAGCTTTTACTCACATAGGTCAGCCAGCAGAGATCAGTTATGCATAAAACTTCTAGAGGCAGTAGAACTACCCCAACAATTACCATCCAAAATGGAACAAGTAGACGAACTCCTCAGTGGCTAATAATCAAAAGCAAAATTATCAGAATAGATCGCTAAGGTTCCAACAGCAACGACAACATCAGCAAGAGCGAAGAACGTCGCGGGAAGATTTGCTATCTCACATTATAAAGACCAAGACCAATTTTTAAAATTAGTAAAGGTCTATCAAGAATTTGGAACATTGGGTGGGACAGATAACAGCTACAATAGCCAACAGACCACATGATACCTTGCTTAGTGACACGGAGAAAAATCCACGAGAGCAGGTATTAGCAGTTGAAGTGGTAAGTTCTGAATCTAAGAAGTTACCATCATTCATCCCCACCACTAAGGTTCAGGCCATCACCACTAGGAATGAGGTTCAGCTATCAAAAATTACTGCAAGAAGGAGCTTGACTGAGGGTACTCATGTATCTACAAAGTGTAAGAACAAGTGGAGCATTATGAAGAATCAACAAAGAAGGATCAGCAAATGCATTTAGACAGTCCACAAGTTGAGGTAACAGTTCTTATCAAAGCACTTGCACAGCCAATCCCATTTCCTTAAAGGCTGAAAAATACCAGGCTGGAGAAGCAGTTCACAAAGTTTCTGGAAGTCCTCAAAAAGTTGCATGTCAACGTCCATCCTTCAAATTCCAAACTACTCCAAGTTCCTGAAGAAGATGTTGACTAAGAAGAGTAAGCTGCCCGAGCATGAAACAATAGCTTTATTTGAAGATTGCAGCACAGTCATTCAGCGCAGGATCCCTCCCAAACTTAAAGATCTAGGGAGTTTCATCGTACCTTACTCCATAGGAAATTTACATGATATAAATTGTCTAATTGATTCAAAAGCAAGTATTAATTTAATCCCCTTACTTATTTACTTGAAACTGGGATTAGGAGATCCTAAAGCGACATTTATTATTCTTCAACTGGCGGATCGATCACTAAAGTACCCCTACGGAATAGTCGAAGACATGTTTATCAAGGTAGATGAGTTCATTTTCTGGCCGACTTCATCATCCTGGACATAGAAGAGGCATATTAGATGTCAATAATATTGGGAAGTCCATTCTTATCTACAAGCCGAGCCTTGCTGAATTTTGATACTAATGAGATAGTACCGAGGGTGGAGGATAATCAGCAGAGCTTCGCCATAGAGAGTCCAATCAAGCAACCCTCCTACTTTAAGGATTGCCAACGAATGGATCAATGGGAAAGCTAAAAAGGCAGGATAGATGTAGAGGAATTATTGGAGGGATGACAATGAAAACATGATTGTTTGGAGACTCAATGATAAGCCGAGGAAGTGCAATGACTGCATCAAGTGTAGGGCTGAGAACTTTGTTTTCAAGCAACTTTGAAGAGTCTAGAAACAACCAAAGTCAAGCTCAGGACTTTAAACAAGCGCTTGTTAGGAGGCAACCCAATATTTCTATCCCTTTTATTTATTATGCTTTTTAGTCATAGGATAATTTAGATTAGTTATTCGTTTTTTGGGTTTACTAGATATTTGAGCTAATTGACACTTATTCTAGGTTTTTGAGCCTTAATGTTTTATTTGACCTCTTTGTGGAGGAACGTGACATCACACAATATTTAAACCAACATTGACTAAGGAGACAATGAGATCAATAGAACAAGCTAGCCATTGAATTTTATGTTATATCAGGAGAGTATTTTATTCATTTTCTTTCCCATCCTTTTATATGTGGATTTAGAATTTAAGACATTGACGATGATATCTAGTTTAAGTTTGGAGGTGGAAAACATGAGTTTTCTTTTGTTTTTGCGTGTTTTATGTACTTTTACTGCTTTAAGATATAAAAAAATTGAAAATTTTGAAAAATTCCAATTTTTGTTTTTTGTTGTGTTTGTGTGAATTAGTTGGTCTGAATAGCAATAAGGAATATACTGAATTTTAAATTGATTTATGAATGGTGAATAAATTGCAATTTTAGTTAATTTTTGTTTTTTTATGTGAAGTTTGATATATATTGAGTAAGTGAATTATTTTATGAATTGTGTAGGAATGAGTTGATTTCATAATTTGATAGGTTGAAATAGTGGACCATAGATATTAAACCCAAAACTACTATATTTTACATCTTTAGACTAAATTTAAAATAGTTTGGGAAATTTGCTGTTGTAGGAAGATGTTGAGATAAATTGAGATTCGATGTGTGAAACTAAAAATCTTACGTGGATTGTTTAAGGCCAATGGAATGAAATTGGATGAAAGTCTTAAGTTAGAGGTCAATTTATTTGAATATGTGTTTAATAAGGGATATTGTACTAATTAATGCATAAATAAAACACACTTTATTTGAATATTTTCTTTGTAGTCTTTATGACTAGAATTAAAACATATAAGGGTGTTAAAATCTGTTGCTCTAAGGTCAACTGACTTGAGAGTCATCAACCTAAAACTTGTTACATGTGTCGTTTAAAAAGTTAAATGGAGAGAATACTACAAATAAAGAAAAAAGTATTAAAAAACAAAAGAAAACTAAGAAAAAAAATATAGAAAATCAAAAAAAGAAGGTACATTAAATGGAAGATGTACCAAATATCTTGGTTAAGTCTCAAACACTTATTTGTTCGACTTTTGATAAGGAATTATTAGCATAGTTAAGTTCTAGAGACTGAAACAATCAAACTTAATGGATAATCCTTGTTTATTGACATATTGAACTGCAATTGATGAGATTTACTTAAATTAGAGAGGTGATAATAATATACAATTCAACATTAGATCACACAATTGAAAAGAGCAAAATGAACAAGTTTTGGGGGTGTGTAGAATTATAAAACAAGCCTCTCAACCAACAGAAGTCCAATATCAGGTAAGAGTTGATTATACTGAAACTAATGTTGCGAAATCATTACAAAATTGTGGTGAGCCAGCTCATCTAGAATTTCGTAATTGCATTGCAAAATAAACCACCGTATACAATCGGATTTTCATTCAAGATTTATTCTACTACATGATGTATACTGAAGATAATCATCTAGTTAATCAATCTAAATATTTTTATTCTTTAGTAGCGCACCACTGATCTAGTCTTGAATTTATTCATTTTCTTCTCCGTAATAAGATTATATGTGAAGCCACATAGAAAAAGATACACATGAAGAATGTTTCGAGAGTAAGACTTAAGAGGGGGTCGAAGGGTCTTTGAATTAAATTTATAATTTTTTTTCTCCCAAATTAAAGGAAACTGATAAGTGTAGTTTCTACACTTATTTGGGGTCCTAAATGATAATATTTTATTATGCTTTGGTCGGATTAGGGCTTGATTTGTGTTATATTGCATTTAATAGGTAAAACTCGATGATTGCACGAAGAATTGGAAGAAATAATGAAAAATTGAAAAAAAAAAATGATGAAATCCAAACTACGAGGACTAAAGTACAAATTTCAATAGTAGTGTTGGACTGCAAGCCGGAGATTCAAGAATTTCAAGGGTTATTGGAGGTTAAGAGAAGCCACCAGGATGAAAAAAGTTGTCGAAAGTGAGCAAAATACACACTTAGAAAAGTTCAGAAACCAATATACAATTCGGTCCAAAAATGGCAATACCATGTGTACACAGACCTGCAGGCCATATGTACACTCAAACCTTATTTGGGTTGATCGAGACTTTTTAGAGTTTATTGTGCGTATATACCAAACTAACCATGCTTATGAATGGTTCAAATTTTGAAAAATATGTGTTTCCTTATTTTGTTTCGGAAACTTTTAGTAGGGGTGTAAGCGGTCTAATTTTACTGACTTTTGACAAATTTTCAAATCAAA
>CAIGRO010311486.1:0-15440 GCA_903798355.1 Fraxinus baroniana | reverse complement strand
TTTTAATTAGAAATGATAATGTGTTTTATGCCCAACCAAAAACAGAGTCATAGAAAACTTGCAATACATTTAGCATCCAAACTAAAGTGAAAATAATGGAAAAATTGGGGGCGGCAGGAACTCAATTGATCAGCAGCTAAAATAATCGGAATGGATGTTGAAATCGCATCAAATGCCAGTGGTTGGGTCTTCCGACGATGGCAGGACATTAGGCATGTCCATGAAGGATTATTCTATATGTACAAAATCTTTCTTAGATCCTTCCTCTCGATTGTTGAACTGTACAGAGGGGGATTATAACTTGGATTATTCTATATGTACAAAATCTTGTACAATATGGGTTAC
Organism: Fraxinus baroniana; assembly: GCA_903798355.1. Taxonomy (NCBI): domain Eukaryota; kingdom Viridiplantae; phylum Streptophyta; class Magnoliopsida; order Lamiales; family Oleaceae; genus Fraxinus; species Fraxinus baroniana. The sequence goes on along the minus strand of CAIGRO010311486.1, from coordinate 15,095 downwards.
AAAATCGCCAAGTGGCGCCCCCTATTGAAAGGGTGTCGGGCCTACCCGGTACCCCTCCAATAGAGGGGCGCCACTTGGCGATTTTGTAACCCATTTTATACAAGATTTTGTACTTGTAGCATCTCCCATCCATGAAACTTTCGATGGTACCATCCGAGTAGAATTTGAGAAAAGGAAAGAGGTTGAAGAGCACTTCTTTGGTTGTGTTGGAAGGCATGGTAGTGTTCAAATGTGGAAGACAAAATGCCTGACACTTTTTTGATGCAAAGGTACCCTGGACGGAGGAGGAGTCGCCATTATTCGTGGGGTGCTCCGCGACAGTCGCGGCTGGGCAGTGTTCTGGTGAAAATTCGTGCAGCTAGAGGGATGGTTGGGACAAATTGTAAACTTGGTTAGGGTCGAATGAGCATGGGCCATCGTCCATCGACCGGTGTTGGTCCAACGTCATGGGTATGACCGGAAGTTGAGATCCCGACAGAATGAAACTTTTCAAGCAGCGATTTTTTAGCTACGATTTCTTCCAATTCTATGGGTGTTATTGCTTGTTGTTGGGTTGTAATGGAAGAAGACGTTAAGGGCTTTCCACCGGTACCTATATCCGGTGGTTGGGGTGGTCGATCGTTGCCTGAAAAAGAGGCCATAAGTGGCTGCTAGAATGGGCGATGTGGGTAGGGAGAGAAAGAGGCGAGGTAGTGAGATTTGGAGTTTTGCAGATTTGATTTTAGTTTAGGGCTTAATTGATACGGGATTTAGTGATGTTTAATTAATTTAGGGTATTAATCTAATTTGATCAATTTTTAGAGTATTAGGCCTAATTTCCCCTACTTATAACCCAACGCATGTTATTATACACAAGCAGCCCATTAAACCCAAACCCAAATTCATCCACTACAAAACTAAACCTAAGCCGACCCAAGGCCAACAATCCTTAACCCAATCTCACTACAAGCACTAGAGATGACAACGAGGCGGGTTCGGGACGGGGCACCCCCTCCCCGCCCCGCCCCTCCCATATCCTGCCCTACCCCGCGCCCCGCCTCGCCCCGCCCTGCCCCGCCCCACCTTAGACGGGGCAGGGCGGGTTCGGGGCACGAGCTTACCCCATTTCCTGCCCGTTTATTATTTATTTTTTTCAAAAATTTTCAATTAACGATTTTTTTTAATTTGTAGTTAATTATTTTTTTTTATTCTTCACAGGGTCGGGTTCGGGGAACTTCGGGGCAAGGCACCCCCAGGTTTTTTTTCCATCACTAACAAGCACCATTGTCCAACCCATTGTTACTGCTTTCGATCTGCCATCAGCTAAACTTTCTTGCCGATTATCTCCGTCGCCGTATTCTGCTAGCTCCGGGAAACACCATGATCACCAGCTCTGCCTCATCATAAAACCACACAACCACAACCAATTTCGTGGCTTCTACACTTGTCGCTCCTGCATCTACCAGTCCTTCCATCGCAATCTACAACATCCATCGCTTGCTACACCACTTGCAGTTAGCACCACCCATTATCATCGGCATCCTGCTAATCATTTTCTTCTTTGGTCACCATCAACAGCCAATAAACATAGAAAACCTAGCCTTTCATGACCAGGTCCTAACATAATCAGCAGCTTCAGCCATTTTTGCAAAAGACACAGCAAAAAATTATTTAACAGCTTGCTCTCAGTTAAACTTATCCACTTGCGGCCAAATTTTCGATTCAATTGGACCTCAAACCTATTGTGCACAATCAGGAGCTTGAGTTGAATCTCGTGAGGTGCAAAGACATGAGTTATTGAAAAGGACAAGGAAAGGCATTTGACATGCAATTTAAGCAAGAACTTTGGAACTGGAGTCCAGGGTCTAACACTAGTGGGTCAATTTACACCGTATGAGGTATACTAATTTTGTTATTTGATAATTTTACTTTCTATTTTAGCGTTCATGGCCCGTCATATTCCCAAACACAAGTAAAAATCGACATATTATACAACAAACAATGCATATAACAATTCTTACACCTCCAACCTTAGGCCATTATCACAATCATGTACCATCCCTCTCCACTTATCAACACTATTATCCTCCGTCTAGGACCTTTAGCTAGTGGTGGCAATCGAGCCGAGCGGCTCGTCGGCTCACCCGCTCGGCTCGTATTGTAGATGCCCACGAGCCGCTCGAGCTCGTCAAAAAACGAGCCCAGCACGAGCCGAGCGGGGGCTCGGTAGATGAGCCGAGCTTACTCGGCTCGTCAAATTGACGAGCCGCTCAGCGATCACGAGCGGAGCGGCTCGTGGCTCGCCTATTTTATTAAAAAAAAAAAATTAAGGCTGAAATAGTGGATATAATTATATAAAAAAAAAATTCAAAAATCGGACGAGCCGCGAGCCGAGCCTTGGGCGAGCTCGAGCACGGCTCGTGCTCGTGTTGGCATGGGCCGAGCCGAGCCACCTCTACCTTTAGCGAGGAAAGGCAAGTCGCACTCCAACTATGGGACTTTGATGGTCTCACTGGACCCGACTCATTTCTTAAGCTCTATTCTATTGAAAAATTCTTTACTTTCATAATTTAAGTGACACGCGTCGTCTGTCTTGCTAATATGGCACCTGCCGAATCTGCTTGGAGTGATTGGAATTCCTTCTTGCATAACATTGATATCCTATGTCAACATCCCCGTCACTTCATGAGATGAAATGAAACAAATATTAAGTAACAAATACTCTCTTGTGTACTATTGATCTCAATTGCTAGACCAATTCTTTTTAACCTATAAACAAGGTACATCCATTGTTAGGGAATATCTAGCACATTTCAAAAAGTTATTGCAAAGTTATGAAACTCCCCAAATCACAGCGTCTAGGTTTATCAAGGATTTGAATCCTGAAATCATACGTCATAATGTTCCTACACCCCGATCTTTGGATGAAGCTTACTGACATGTTAACTTATGGGACATATCGTTCCATCTTTGTCAAACCTTTCATAAGCTAGGTATATCACCTCAATCCAAATAGTCACCTCCCGGGTCTGGTTGTGTTGCTCTTGAAGAAGAAATCAAAGTTTCTATTGTTGAGTCAACTGAATATTCTAATACCCAAATGAGGAATTATTTATATTGTTGCCCCTAAGTCAAACAGTCCACCTATCCTCAAGTACGTGCCGAATTTGATCTTGTATAATCTATTGTATGACTCTAACGTTGACTTTGATATAATTTTACCTCCATTGTGTGATGCTTCTCGGGTTACCACGTTATCCAATGTCATTGTTCGTTCAAACACTTATCCCACAGATGTAGCGAAAAAATTGGATAATTCACTTGAACTCAATCTAGTTGATCGGTCATTGATTTTGTTTTCAATATAGCAGAATTGTTTCCTTATCAAGGTACATTTTGGCCACCGTTTGCATGTCAGTCTATTGTGCTAGTGCGTTGTGCTTCTCGTGTGGTTTTCGTTGTTGCTTTTGTGAATGAGTTGCACAGATTGTTGCTTACTGGGTTCCTCATCGATATTTGGTTAAAAAGAAGGATCGTCCCCTTTGGTCAGTTCATGTGTTTGGGATTGATATTAAGATTCAGTTGTCGCATGATTTGTCCGTTATATGCTCAAGAAGAAAGAGTGCCCTCCTAGGTTAAGAAGTCATAATCTATCTCGCTAGAGTCAAGTTCTCTCAACCGAGAAGAAATGATGCAATATTAGAAGAGATTTTATTATATTTAGTTTCCAGTTTTAAAACATATTTTAGGAAACATTATTATGGATGAATTACTAGCTTTTATTAGATATTTCCTTCTTAGAATAGAATTTTTAAAACCATATATAAAGGGGTCTTTTGCATTATAATAAAACAACTTTTGAATGAATGAATAATTGATAATTCTCTCCTACTTCTTCCCTCTTTTCCCCCTCCTTTCTCTTCTTCTCTTCCCTTTGCTCTTCTCCTATAATTATCCTCTTGAACCTTGCGTCAGTACCTCTTCGATTCAAAGAAGGAAATTCAGAGAAGGAAAATCAAACTAGCATACTGATAAGCATCTGCTATTACACGGAGGGGTAGTTTAGGAAGTACAGAGAATATGTATGTCATAGCCAAGCCAAGTAATGAAGGGGAGGAATCGGGAAGCAAAAACTGAGGGTTGATTTGGGAGCGTCCAGGCCTCTCGAATGCCTTGGATAAATTGAAGTACAAATATAATTTGTCTTCCTGTTCTTGGATATCAAATTCAGCATCTGCAATTCGTTCAAGATTATATCATTTAAATGATAGAAACCAACACAGATTATGAGACAAGCAAACAGAAGTAACTATAATGAAATTACAAGGTAGATGAGCATTCGAGAGGCTCATCCCTCTCCCAATTTCACACTGATTTCTACCTGCCCAAATTAAACTAACCTCCCTCGATTTACAGATAAAAGCATATACAATTCATTGTATTAAATTCCCATAATACCCCCAATGCTAATGATAATTGAACTAGCTATTAATCTGGGATTCTATAACATACGTGCCTTGAAGGAAAAACATCATCCAAGAGAAGCAAGAACCCTGAAAACATCAAAAAGATAACGAAAAATGTAGGACATGAAAGCCCAAGAGAGCACATTGCGATATAGATTTTACTGACTCACTGAATAGCAGTTCTGCTACTAAGCAAAATGATTGGGTTTTCTTTTCTTTTCCCTTTTTTGAGATTTTGATTCAAGAGCTCCTTCGAAAAATGAACATTTTCTATACATAAACTGGTTCAACATAAGCTCCTCTTACTGGACTAAAAGAAAGTGCAACCTATACAATATTAAATCAAGATGCCCCATGCCAAAAGAAAACTTCATGGTGACAACCACAAGACAGTGACGCTACCAGGTAATAGCATAGCAGATCGTGGACAAATAAAAGTGAGAAATATGATAGACAGGGCATAGTGGCTGCGAGTGGCTCAAGGAGTCACTTAGTTGTTTCAATTCTCAACAGAACAACTCTATTTAAATCACAGATTATAGCGTCTCTCTTTCAATATAGTCACTGCCAGGTATTGATACATCCACCAATCAATTGTTTGACAATGAAAGTATACTTGCTGTTTACAAAATAACTCATTAAAATTGCCACGATACTTTCGAATGGTGCAACTGATAGTTAATTGACATCTTAGTCCAACGACTCCAAGTTTCCTAGTAATGCATATTACAAGAAGCAAAGAATGCTCAATGAGTTCAAATTGTAAATTCTCTTATTAGAGATCTCACTTTATGAGCATGACAAGTACAACAGAAAATGTTCTCTATATTTTAGATGGCTTTGGTTTCTGCACTCTCACCTATTTCCTAGGACCTTTCTTGTTAAAATGACTTAACCACTTCATAACAGGCTGACCACTTCATTATGACACTATGTGATGCTAAAATTGTAATCTACAAGTAGGAGTTGTGTAAGAACCTCGACTTTATCGATTCTGACAAGGAGAAATCGGAACTCCAGTACTCACTAAGACATCGCTTGAAAGGTGAACACCATCACTGTTGCATCATAACTGAACTGGAAAATTTCTGTTCTGACATACACCAATGTCTTTCCCCACTTTTTCTCCCGATGAATTATTTACAGCTCTGCAAAGTTCGATAACACAAAGCACTGGTAAGTGTAATAAATAATAACAACAAATCCCTGTGAAAGTCATGTTGCATTATTCCAATTTCACCAAGCAATGAAATTCTTCCCCTTTCCATGAGCTCATCCACAAATCCCATTTTCTAAACAACCGAATCCAATAAAAGAAAAAAAGAATAGAATTGGCTTGCATCCGAAGGTCACGCATCAAAACTCACAATTGTTCAGAAACCAGAAGTAAGATTGATTTCCAACTCCAACTACAATGCCGCCGAGAAGCTGTGCAGCGTTATGTTTAGACGAGGCCCCAGGGACTTGTAAACTTGAAAATTGGCGGTGCTAATTTGAAAGGCGATAGATAGCCAAACATGTTGCTTTATGATTATTAGCTGACTTAAATTGCAGATTGTCGTCAAGCAAGCATGTAGAGAAGACAGAAACTTATGTGAGAATATTAAGAAGCAGATATAGCCATAATTAGTCATCAACCAGTCAAACCAGCCCAGTTTTTAAAGGCAACCAATGCTTCCATTTTCCTAAAGTTTCTCTTCCTCAACTTTGACACTTTCAGCTTCTTATGTGTCTCCATGAATGCTTGTTTGCACCTCCACTTATCAACAAATATTTTCATCTCTTGAGATTTCTCGACAACTTGCATGACAGCATCAAAGAACCCACCCTTAACCAAAGCATAGAGGAAAGCATCAACCAAGCTAGTACCCAATTCGAATCTCTTCTCTCCTTCAATTGAAACTTTCCTCTTTACCTCGTTCCACAGCATCAACACGCTGAAGTATTTCGCTGCAGCCACATATCCATTAATGAGGGACAGATATGTCTGCTCATTCGGTTCAAACTGCAGGAAAATCATCCTCCTGAAAGTCCTCCTCGCATCTTCCAACCGCCCAGCCTTACAGAAGGCATGAATAATCGAATTCCAATCATGGGTACCCACCTCAGCTCGGGGATCCTCAACAACCTCATCCAAGAATGCTGCCATGAGCTCAGGTCGATGGTTTTCTGTTAAACCTGTCATTATCGTCAGATAACTGCCTTTCAAGTCACGTATTCTTGATTCTCTCATGTCCCTAAACAAAGAAAATGCTGACTGAAAATCTTGGCACGACATGGATGCTTCTATAAGAGCTTCATAGCTACCAACATCCAACTGAAGCCCCAAACTAGTAATTTCCGTAACCAATTGAGAAGCTTCAGCTGTTCTTTGTTCTTTGCCGTAAGCTTTCAAGATGGACACATAGACCCCAATACCAACAGAAGCCCCTTGAGCATTCATTTCATCAAGCATGTTATGTGCCTTGTCCAATAATCCAAGACTAACACAAGCATCGATAATAGCGTATCCTATTGATCTTTCTACCGAAATGGATGAAGATTCTAACTTTTGGGCCTCAATAATCAAATTCGCTAAATCCTTGATGCTCCCATTTTGGAGAAATACTTTGACCACCTCATTATATGTTTCTTCACTGAACCTCAAATCTTGTGCTTCTCTTTCTTTCAAAGCACACAGAATTGTAACCGAAACAGATTCCAAATTACCACATTTCAGATACCCACTAATCAGATTCTGAAAAAAAACCCTTTTATCAGAAAAACCAAACCTACTGATTAATCCTTTTAACTCGAGTATCTTCTCCTCAAGCCCCTTAGTGGCATACAAATAAGCAAGTAACCCAAAACTAAATTCATCAGGCCGAGTGCCCAAAACAGACATTGTGTCAATAACCTTTTCAGCATCACTAACTGATTCAAGCTCATGACAACAACACTCCAATGCAGCATTGCACAAAACCAAATCAGGCTTCATAAAATCCAACTTCTCATCCACGGCTATCCTACAACACTCATTAAAAACGCCCAAAAAACCAATAAATCTACTATTTTTTCGACAAATGTCAACTAAAACATTACCCCACATTCCAAAAGGCATGAAAAACCTATTCTTGAGCATGCACTTGACTAATGCAAAAGCGGGAGCACCAGTGTTGGCAATCCTCATAGAATCCAAAAGGGCTTTCACAGTCTCATACTCCAACAAATTTGGACTCTTCTCAAGCACAAAAACTACTGACGCATATGCTCTCTTGAGATTATGAGTATCAGAGAATGAGCACAAATGGGCGATTAAAGAATTGGTAAGAGGCTTACTGGGGAAAGAAGAACAATTGGTTAGAGCCTTGAATGACTTCCATGCCTCATCTGTGTTTTGGTTAAACAGGGATTCTTGGAGGGTGGTTTCATAATTGGACTTCTGGGATTGGGTAAGGGATTTTGGGGCCGGATTTTCTTGGGTTTTTTGTAAGGAATCTTGGGATTTTGTGGTTCTTTTTAGAGCAAAAATTGATGGTTGGAGGAATGAATAAAGGCTTGGGATCTCTGGTTCTGAAGAAAAGGGTCTTTTTGAAAACAAGAAGGAACTTCTTCTCCACATTCTCTTCTTCCTCCTCTCCGTCTCTCGGAAGACGCGTATGCTGCTGAAGAGGTGCTTTTTCTATGTTATTTTATAATTGGGGAATTTGACCATTTAGACAATGCGTTTGGTTAAATGGTCTTTGACTAATAATAAAAATAAATAAATAAAGATAGTTATATTATCACTACACATTTTAATTACTACACCACATTATAATTACATCATAATTAAAATATATTTTTAATAACTATATTATACTCCTAATTCAATAAAAATGAAAAAATATAATAAAATATTGTGGTGTATTTATCATCAATATTAATCCTCATTCTCATTCGCTTAAAAAATACTCATGAATGGACTTACAGCCTACAAGATATATCTATTTCTGGTCCATAATTTCGCCTGAGCACCTCTGGAGCCATATAATAAGGGCTTCTCACTTAGAATTTCATGATTATCACAATTTAGCATCAATATAATACAAGAAACGTGTTTTAATTTACAATATCATAGAACAAGTCAGCATAGAGTTCAGAATCAGAACTTCAGAGGAAAATATTACTGTGGACCCTTGGATCAAGTACACAAAAATGAAAGATATTACAATGTAACAACTACATATATGAGCAGTAAGGACAAGAAGCCATGAGATAATCTATCAATGTAGAGAACAATTGTTCTGTAAAATTCTTATTCATAGGATTGCCACCATAGAAGAAGGCAAAAGCCATCGGAAAAACTATGAACAATGAGATGTTGAGGCTAGGGGTGGACAAAACCCAAACCAACCCGACTAAACCGACCCAAACCGACCACCGACCAGTTTGGGTCGGTTTTTTGAATTATTTGGGCGGGTTTCGGGTTAAATTTTTGGGTTTCGGGTCTCTTCTCTCCGTCTCTGTTTCACTGTGCGTGCGCTCAATGAACGGTCATCTCTCTCTCTTTCTAGAGTGATCCTGTTTGTGGAATTTCCTCTTATTAAAGATGCGAGGCTGTGATGATTTTTCAAAGAAAAACAAAATTTGAGACCATGAGCTTGCTGTATCTTGGCTTGGCAACCAACAGAAGGTCTACGAGAGAAGAAAGGTAAAAGATATGGAAAAATGTTTTTCTATTTTCTCCATTTTTTATGTTCTCTCTTGTTGTGGCAACTGTTTGTTAGCAGCCATGGCGGTTTAGCATTGTCTTGATTTCACAGATCTAAGCCTACAATTGATTCAACAAAGTATAGAAAATGTGAAATTGAGATTTGCACACAACTCTGCGTGTGAACTGATTTTGTGATTTAAATCAAGGATACTGGCATTTGATTTAGATTTTAGTTTTTCCTTTTCCTTTTCGTTTGAACTTGAATTTCCTTTTCCCTCATTCTGTTCGAAATTAATGTATTTTAACCTAGAAATATAAAGTAAATGAAATTTTACACTAGGAGTGCTCAATAGAGTTCTTGTGTTTTATTTGATTTTATTTTTCATTTAATCTTAAAATTCAGAATACAGTATTAAATACCTGCAAAGTAGAATTGATTTTGCTCCGAAAGAGCAGTACTACTCACAGTCCCCTTTGATGGGGGTTGTGGCAAAGTGGATGTAGTGGAAAACTCAATTTGTGGGTGATCAAATTCACCATAAGCATATTATTTCTAAAGACGATTCTTTATCATATAAATTTTATGAGCATGTGGATGCAGTGGGAAAATTCTCGTCTAATGTATATTGTTTATAAAGAAGTTTATCAAACTTTTAAGCTTATCATTTCTGAAGAAATACCTCTTATCTACTTCAAAAATATTTTAAACATGAGAGAGTGGATGATTCTCTATTTTGGCCAATGTAGCAGTAAGAAAAGATGAAAATGGTGCTTTGTCCATTCACATACGAAGCTCAGGGTAGATTCTATTGGTGGTGTGTGCATGTATACTTTAAAATAAAGTTTTTTTATGGATTGTTAGAATGGGAAATATTTTTCTTTTTTATTTGATTAATGAGGTTTTGATCCATTCAAATCTCGTCGCTTAATTTCTAATTTGTAAGCTGTGATTTTTTTGGTAGGTATGTCAATTTTAGTTTATGTATCTTTTCTTGATTTCCTCTCATTTTCTTCTTCAGGATTGTAGTTTTATTTTTAATCTTATTGTATTTTGAAGGATTGTTCTATTTTATTTTTCAAGTTTATTGACACCAAATGACTATATTAATGTTATTTTACATCAAAAAATTGGATGATTTTAATTTTTAAGCGATAAGCTTATCTCAAACCGACCAACCCAACCCAACCCGACCGACACATAATCGGNACCAACCCAACCCAACCCGACCGACACTTGATTGGGTTGGGTTGGGTTGGGTTTCAACATGTATTTGGGTTGGGTTGGGTTGAAATTAGATCAAACCGACCGTGTTGGGTTGGATTTGGGTTGGGGCAAAAACCGACCCAACCCAACCCACGCCCACCCCTAATTTTGGCATAGGTCGACGACCACAATTTAAATTTAAGGTTGGAAACGCTTCACCCAACTCATAACAATGTTGTTTTTCTTTAATCAATATTAGTTATTGATTTTTTTATTTTTTTTTTTCTTTTTTCCAGTTTTAAGCATTTCTAACTTCAAATTGTCGAAAATGACATGAAAATTTAGTCTTTACATAATTACATTATAGGAACGACCAAATGAGCATGTCACGGGATGAATGCCTTACGACTTACGTAGATGCAGTAGACATTGAATAGATTTTGGTTTTCAGAACAGAAACACTCCATCTGTTGTCAAATGTTAAACTTACGGTGCTAACTTAGCAAGAAGACCGCGTTTGGGCTTGCACGAATGCAATCAAGGCGAGCATTGCAAGATATCGTTCAAAAATGTGCAAAACAAAGAGCAATTACGCAAGCCAAGGCTGCCCATGCACGGATTATTCACTTTGGATTTCAATCAGACACTTTGACTTCGAACATGCTCATTAATTTGTATTCGAAATGCAGCCTCGTTGAATACTCCCGCAAAGTGTTCGATGAAATGCCTGAAAGAAGTCTGGTTTCTTGGAACACCATGATTGGTTCTTATACCCATAACAGGAATGAGCAAGAAGCCCTGAATCTTTTTGTGAGAATGCGAAGAGAAGGGTCCCAGTTTAGTGAATTCGCTCTTTCTAGTGTTCTCTGCGCTTGTGCTGCCAATGTTTTAGCATCTGAGAGCAAACAGCTGCATGCTTTTGCTGTGAAGGCATCAATGGAGTTGAATGCTTTTGTGGTCACTGCTTTGCTTGATGTTTATTCCAAGTGCAATTTGATCAGTGATGCTTTACAGCTCTTCGAGTCTCTGTCAGAAAAGAGTGATGTCACTTGGAGTTCAATGATGGCAGGGTTTGTGCAAAACGAACTTCACGAGGAGGCTTTAGTTTTGTTTCAAAGGGCACAAAAGACTAATTTGGAAACTAATAAGTTCATTATTTCCTCAGTGCTTTGTGCTTGTGCTGCCTTGGCTGCTTTAATAGAAGGAAAACAAGTGCATTCTGTGGTGTGTAAAAGTGGTTTAGGTGCAAATATTTATGTTGCTTCTTCTCTCATAGACGTGTATGCAAAGTGTGGAAGCATTAAAGAGTCTTATGTTGTGTTTTCTAATGCAGAGGAGAAGAATGTTGTTTTATGGAATACAATGATTTCGGGTTTTTCCAGACATGCTAGATCTTTAGAGGCTATGGTATTATTTGAGAAAATGCAGCAGATAGGCTTGTACCCAAATGAAGTAACTTATGTCTCTGTTTTATCTGCATGTGGTCATATGGGGTTGGTCAACAAGGGACGGAAATATTTTGATATGATGAAGAATGAACATAATTTGTCACCCAATATCTTTCACTACTCATGTATGGTTGATATTCTTGGTAGGACAGGCCTAATCAACGAAGCTAAGGATTTAATTGACAAAATGCCATTTGATGCTACTGCTTCCATGTGGGGATCCCTTTTGGCCTCCTGCAGGATCTATAGGAATGTTGAATTGGCTGAGTTATCTGCTAAAATGTTGTTCGAGATTGAACCTAATAATGCAGGAAATCATGTATTGCTTTCCAACATATATGCTGCACACGGAAGGTGGGAGGATGTTGCATCTGTGAGGAAGCTTCTTAAAAACAGCGAAATCAAGAAGGAGAGAGGAAAGAGTTGGATTGAAATCAAAGACAAAGTTCACTGTTTCATGGTTGGTGAGCGATGTCATCAAAGGATTGCTGAGATTTATTCAACGTTGGATAAATTGCTGGAAGAGATGGAGAGTTCAGGATACAAAGGTGCCATTGAACATGATCTACATGATGTTGAAGAGAGTTACAAAAAGGAACTTCTGAAGCATCACAGTGAGAAGCTGGCTTTTACTTTTGGGCTAATGTGCTTACCTTCTGATGCACCTATAAGAATTATGAAAAACCTCAGGATATGTGGGGATTGCCATGCTTTTATGAAGGTTGCTTCAATTGTAACGAGAAGGGAAATCATTGTTAGGGATAACAATCGGTTTCACCATTTTATTGAAGGACATTGTTCATGTGGAGAATTTTGGTAATATGAAGCAACGTATAGAAAGCTCGTTCCTAATTATGTACTTCATCTCACCTGTAAGAGGGTTGGATCCACAATTTTCGAGCAATATAGCTTAAAAATGATGACAGCTATAAATATCAAAGACAAACCCTTCTAAGTTCGAGGACTTGCATTTTCCTCCACCGAAAGAGGTACTTCTAGTTCATCGAGGAAACTGCAATATTTTTCATAGACTGGTCGGAGTGAGAAAGAGACTGCAGTAGGATAGCATCTAAAATGAATTTATGATTTCTGCTATTTGTCCCCTTTCACAGCTTCTAAATATTTTAATACAGATTCAATTTCATTTTAGTCTACAATGTATGAAATTCGACCCTTTGCAAAAGGTTTGACTCTCTTTCTTTCTTTTCATCTCCTTGCCCTCAGGTGGAAGATACTTGTGTCAAAGCGATAAAAAATGAGAGAAGTTTGGTGTGTTCTTGCCATACTAAAAAATGATAGTGTTTTTTTTTTTTTTAAATCTCTTGACACCTTGGTCACTAAAGTAATTTATTTGTAGAATAACAGAACAATTAGCTTTTATTGCGGTGTCTTACTCCTAACAGGTATCTATTTGGCAATATTTCGCATCTTACACGATATTCTTATAGAAATTCTGCTTTTGGTTCGCCTTGTCAAATGGTTCTCTTATAACATTTGTTTGATCGCAGCTAAATACGTGTTTTTCTGGAGATATTAGCGTCATGGTCAGGTCGAGGATGCCAATGAAATACCAACAAAGGTTTGTCACGAGAACGTATGTGTTCGAAAAGGAAGAGGGTGACAGAGTCACAGAGGTGCATTGTGGTTGAGGACAACGAAATATCAATCTTCATGGCTCGAACCTTGACTCCACCAAGGTGTATTGTGGGATCTGTGGCTCCGAATATTACTGCTCCAAGGTGTATTTATGGCTTATCTGTTAAGTTACACTGAATCAGATGGAGACCTCCTGAGCCTTGATATGAACTGAATCAGAAGGCGATCACATTGACAGGCTGGTTTGTGTGTAACAATGGTCTAAAAGTAATCAGAATTGCAATGGATAGTAAAAAACCATTGTTCATAACAAGATACAGATGGGATTATTAACTTTTATTTTTTATAATTGATTTCATGTAAATAGATATCAACACTCTTTAACAAGATGAAAAGCAATAAAATTTCAACTTGTCAAGCCTTTTTCTTTAATCTCGAATATCTCATTTTTCTCAAAATTTTGACCCCGTGAAAATGAGATTCGTACTATAGGATATTTGAGGAAAAATTATCATATATGAATGTTATTCCATTGAAATAATGGATTCTATGTACCATTTTTCACACTCGTCTTGCAAATTGATTGAATTTCTTAGTAGTACGTAGTTGTACAATCATTGAAGTTTTAAGTAATTGTTATCGTGGCACTCTAGAAACAAAAATGATAAAATGATTGGTATGACAAAGTTTATAATTAAAATGTTAAAATGAGTGTTTTTTGTTTAACATTATTATGCCGTGACTAACTGATAAATTAACAATTACGTCAAAGATATATTGTGATGTAATTCACAAAACTAAAGTAATTTTTATCTATTTGAGATACTGATGAAGTGAGTGATCTAATTTGAAACAAAATTAAAGTTCAAAGACAAATTAAAGGTTTAATGATCCAATTAAAATTCTGCTAAAATCCTTTGACAAGAGATGAAATTTACCCTATAATTAGTTAAAAATTCCCTCCTAAGATTATGCTTGAAATGCTTGTGATAGCCTAACACGTCTAATATTTTAGATATCATAAATCTTTTGTCACTTTTCTTCTACATTTATTTTTGTAATACATTCTAAAAATAAATAAATGATATATATTTTCGTATTTCTCCATAATATTTCCTACTTTTAACCACACATTCATAAAATAAAATCATTTTTTAAAAACTACTACTCATTTTTTTTTTAATATCGAACACGTGCTAATTTTCTCCAATATTCCACAAATGCTCTTCGACTAATGTTTGACTGAAAGAGGGGGAAAAAAAAAACTTATTTAGCCTAGACAATAAAATTTAGATTTTAATTTAAATTATAGTCAATTAGTAATTTTAACTTTATATTTTACGAGATTCCCAACTTTTAGCCATTGTTTAAAAAACAAATGGCAAACGGGAGGCTAAGCTTCGGCCTAGGGGTAAAAAAATGTTTTCTTATTTTAATATTACTTTAAAATTTTAAATTAATTTAAAAATTATTTAATAATTAAGAAAAAACTTTAAAAAGAGTGTGCCTAAGCATGAAAAAAATAAAGAAACAGCAAAAAAAGTGCGAGTCATGACATTTTGTATCCGCTTCTAGGCGCCTTGACACCACTTTTTAGAACAAAATGCTTTTAACCATAGATTTTATTGACTTTTGATCAAAATTTATTTGGGTTAATTTCACAAATGGTCACTGAAGTTACCTGAAAATTTCAAAACGGTCACTGAAGTTCTAAAGTTTTAGAAACG